>JAWPHD010002432.1:0-257646 GCA_037043455.1 Cyrtodaria siliqua | reverse complement strand
ATGCACTAAATGGCATGTTTTACAGCAAGAATACGAAAAAATCTTAGGCGCGTTCATGTTTTTTGAAAACTTTCGGAACATGATATTTGTATCTGAAAATATCTGAAAATATATTGTCTACCGAGATTATGTCAACATTAGGTTTTCTATATAGAACGTATTAATACAATAATGGTTGATGTGTTATGTTTGTCAACTCAGTGTGTGTGTGTTTTATAAGCAAAACGTTATGGACATTGTCTCTTTCAATACCGAACGAAGACTGTTCCGCAGCGTTTGACTAAAACGCGACATGTGCAGTGAAGCAGTCAATACCGAGTGTTTTTGTAGGCTGAAATTTGACTGGCTTATCGTATGGTCAGTCTGACGTGAACTCCAATGCAGTGTTGTCAGATACTTAGTATTGTAGAGTATCGTAGCGTGATAAAGGGTCTGATTTTAATGAGAGTGCCTCAGTTGTATCAGTATTGATATGCAGGAAACCGAGTCTACCAATGTGTCTTGCTTAAACAGTAAACTTCTAAGATTGATACGCTTGTATCCGTATCATTATTATACCTATACAGAAAATCGAGTCTACCAATGTATTTTGAAGTACAAACTTCAAATCTTGCTAGCTAAACTTTGTATCCGTCAGTGTCAAATACTGAAAAGAAGGGGATTCGTAGGAAGCAACAAACACAAAAAAGAAGGAAAAGTAGCAGACCCAGTTTGTTTTTGTCTGTTCACAGGAAGTAATATAATTTGCAACATATCCCAACCCTTAGCATCGGCTTAAGCAGTATTCTACTTTAAAGCCACACATATTGGGCGTGATAATCCCAAAGGACCAGACGGTTACAACAATCACTGATTTGAAGTCGGTGTGACTTTTTACAGTCACCACACATCACTAAACGAACACTAGTGTAAATAAATACTGAATGGGGATCAATTGCAAGCAACAAACAGAAACAAGAGAGAAACGTTGCAGACCCGGTTTTATTGAGTCTGTTCAGAAGAAGTAATATAATTTGCAAAACCTCTCACGCCCTCTACCGAGTAAATCAGTTGTGTATGTTCAACAACCGTTTAAGATGTCTACAGTTGTATCGGTATCACTATGTGTTACAGTTGTGTCGGTATCACTATGTGTTACAGTTGTATCGGTATCACTATGTTTTACAGTTGTATCGGTATCACTATGTTTTACAGTGAACCGAGTCCATCAATATATCGGGTGTAACAGCAATCAGTACTGTTATTCATTTGATCGTTTTCTTACTTAATTTTTGATTCGGTGGTTCCACTACTCCGGCCGATAAAAGGCTCTGGGTATTGTTTAACCACTCATAGGATATGTTGTCTGCTTTTTATACGCAGGCTTCATAACCGCTGCTCCCAACTAAATTCCATTATGTTTATTTCGCTCTTCGGGGCATTTCATTTTATTAGATACTGGGACCGTACGCCGTACGACATGGGGAATACGTTAAAGAAGGATAACTCCATGTCCACCGCCATATGCATGCCATTTTCGGGATGGTTAAAATTGTGTGCTGTTGATTTTATGAATATTGAGTTCTGCTCAACCCGGGGCTAGAGGGCGTGAGCGGTAGCTAGCATATTTCACTACCACTCATGAACAGTCTCAATCAAACCGAGACTGCAATATTTCGTATGTGTCGTGCTCGGCCGTTTCCAAAGGTCCATTATCATACTCTTTTTTCAAAGATTGCTACAGTTGTATCGGTATCACTATGTTTTACAGTGAACCGAGTCCATCAACATATCTTGTTTAAACAGTAAACTTCAAAGATTGCTACAATTGTATCCGTATCAACACGACTTTAAGCGACCGAGTCCACCAACGTCTCTAGCGAATTTAGCAAACCTCTAAGATGTTTCATTTGTATCAGTATGATTATGTTTTTCAGAAAACCACTTCTACCATTGTACATGTATCATGTTTTGTTAGCACTTTCTTTATTAAAAACATAGCTTGTTTTATTATTGTTCACAATTTTCCAATTTAACATTGCATTATATAGACCAGAGGCTCTCTTCCAAGCGAGGGCTGGCGTGGCGCAGTCGGTAACGCGGCGGATTTGTAACCGGAGGCACAGGTTTCAATCCACCGTGGTGCCACTGTTTTCCGTCGGTGTGTTCTTGACACTTTCCCTTAGCCTCGTCCTTCGGATGGGGACGTAAACCGGGCGGTCCCGTGTATCGGTCTATCCTCCGAGCACGTTAAAGAACCATAGGAATCTATTCGATAATAAGAGTAGGGCACGGTTCCCTGATTCCTATTATCCTTCCCCTCTCTTTGGGGCGGCTCTAAAAAACCTATACTGTGTTGATGAGCCGTTAAACAACATTCATTCATTCATTCTCTCTTCCAAACCTTCTATACTAGCTGACTATCTATGTATGTACACGTAGTACGATGTTTTACAATTACGAACATTTCCATAGCCCACGTATACATATAAGCTAATGTTTCGCAAGTAATGTACATATTATCTCTGTATTTTAAAGAATCGAATCAGAAAAGTATTTGTAAAATAAAAAAATAAAAAAATCACGCAATCAAGGCAAACAACAATTTGTTCAATCATTAATATTATTATAAGAAATGTATAAAGAAAAGTTTACTTCGTTTGCATATTACGAACTGTTGATTACAGTTCACCAATAATATATTCAAACCTATGTAGAATAACGAAAACTCAAAACTGTATTTAAATACATGCAAGCCGATTTAAAGTCAAAATGATCCTCAATCAATCATGTTATTAGAGAAATATAAAAAGATCGGACAGGGAAAGCAACATTCAAGGAGGACAGTCAACCACAAAACACAGAAACAAACACGCAAACAAACACAAAAGGGTTGACAATAGAGCTACCGCCTTGGAATGGTCAGTGGCAAAGTAGGCCACTGGGAGTTTTAATGTTTGATAAAGACGTTAAGATTGCATCGTGTACCTTTAAAAATGACATGGGCTCGTATCATATAAAAACCCACTAACAAGGTACACATGACAAGTGTTTACATCGTATATCCTAGTTTAGTTTTTATTAAAACAACAGAAAATTAGCATTTAAAAACTTAAACAATTAATTATTTTTTAGTGAATGCACATAAACAGCAAATATGTTGTCATGGTTTAAATTTGTTTGAATATTCAACCGGTCAAAAAAAAACACAAGCAACGAATAAAGCGCTTGGAACTGATACTAGTTTTTTCAAGCACCACTTGTGTTCAAAGACGCCTGTACAATAGCATGTAACTTGTATTTTGCATCTATGGCCGAATGTTTATGTCGACATTAAACAAAATATATCAGGTACTTGACCTGTTTTATATTCCTAAATTTGAAAGAAAAGACGATGGAATGCATCAACCTGTTAACGTCTGTTACATGAATTAATACCGAAATATATTTTACTTAAAACTAATATGCAGAAACAAATTAACTAGTTAGGTCGATACATATGGTTATGTCGATACATATGGTTAGGTCGATACATATGGTTATGTTTTCCATATTGTTTTCCAATTTTGGAACAATGTACTTGATCTAAATACTCCTTATTCCATATGCATAGATGCTTGTTAGGGCAAACGAGTTATGGATCAAATGTAAACATAATTAGTTACAAACGTCTTAACCTTAATTAGCACTCCAACGTTGGATATCATTTAATAAGCATTGCCTCCGTTCTTTAATCAATTTTCTTTAATCCAAACTGTTGCGGATAATTGTGTTATTTACTTGTTAACATCGAACATTTGGTAGGCTCTTTGATAGCACACTACCGTAGCATGTTTCTTGTATTTAAGAAAACACAAACTTATTATGCAGTGTTATCAAATGTGTAACCAGTCTGTGATTACTTTCAAGCAGTCTCTTGTCATTACTTCTCTGAAATACTGTATTACTAATATTTTCCCCTGAAAAATATCTATTTACCGTAAAGTTCATGGCTTGTTGTATTTTTCTCAATTAATTGCTTTTCATTTCACTCGTGTCATTTTTCATACGAGGTCTGTTGAATTATCTACTTGGGCAAGATTGTCATGTTGTCACTGCGTATTGGTTTCTTATTTACAACCCAATATGTATCTTATAGTATTGCCTGATTATACGGTCAGTGTTTTATATTTACAAATGTGGATTCGGAAACGACGTTACAGTCATGTCATAAACTTGGTGATAACGGTGTGGCAAAACAAATTGACTTACTTCGTAAACATATAATGCTTCAGTGAAAATAACCTTCATCAATTCGCAAAACGTGATATGTATGTAATTAATAAAAAACACTATTAACTACAGCCATTTATAGAATAGTTTGCAAATAATTGCATGGAGTAGTTGGACGGGGTCTCCAAGCGTGTCTACCCGTTTTGATAGCAAAACGCTAAAATAAAACAATAATCACAGAGACAAGAGCCAGTCTAATCTTGACACAATGTTTGTAATTTAAAGTAATTTAAGTTTTGATAGCAAAACGCTAAAAAAAAACAATAATCACAGAGACAAGAGCCAGTCTAATCTTGACACAATGTTTGTAATTTAAAGTAATTTAAAAGTTTGATAGCAAAACGCTAAATTAAAGCAATAATCACAGAGACGAGAGTCAGTCAAATCTTGACACAATGTTTGTAATTTAAAGTAATTTAAAGTTTATTTTTCTCGTGATTTATTAAACACAATTAACTAAAATTCATAGGTACAAGTAAATATTTAAAAACTATTACATGGTGTTTAGAATCATGTGCACGTTTATGGACCTTGCAGTCACATCAGAAAATATGTATTGACCTGAGTGAAGATGACCAGAAAAAGTATACGGACCAAACCTGAGGTCTATATGCATTTTCTTGTCTGACTGCCATCTATAGAACTTGTATATCGCCCGTTATACTGTGACGAAATTTAATTTTTAAGATTAATTTTACTTTAACAAATTGACATAGTTTAGTTTGTCTTTGCTAGAATGCTCGCACTTAATATGCTTGACTGAACTTTTTATTTCATGCGAAAAGAGTCAAATCTTAAATTTACAATTTGAGTCTGGTGATAATATCTATCCTTTTAATTAGTATAGTTTTATTTTCTGATAATTCTAATCTATAAAATTACATTTTGTAGTATTCACACGTTCCTTTTTATATAAGGCAGTTTTATTAAGAACCTATCCCAATTCTTGACCAGTGACCGACAAAGTAACATCAAAATTACACATCCATTCACTGAAAATCATTATATTATAGCCTATGTGAGTTACCAACCCATAACTTTCGGATTGACAATCATTACGTTTTAACGCTGGGCTAGTCCAATCAGTTGCTTATTTTTATCAACTTTTGTCAGATTTGATTATTCCCAAGCATTGTTAGCATTGCTAGTGTTGCCTATTATTAGTTTTGCTATTATTACTGTGCTAGTTTTTGCTTAATAGTATTATGTTTGTCTGCTTTGCTTAAATTGATTTAGTATTCTGTATTGTCTTTATTGTTGCCTTTATTAAGTGCTTACTTTCTGCATGCAGTCAGTGTCATTCAGTTATCTTCATATATGATATGAGGTGATAAGAGTTTTAGCACATTGTTAACATAAAAGCTTTTGCTCTGTATTAGTAAATTCAGTTTTTAATAAAAAAAATCTTAACTAGCTCTTAACAGAGTGTAGCATGTGGCATGTGCAATGTCCTCTGTAGGATTGACACTGGCTGTATGAATCTTAATTTTAAATTGTACATAATTAATTATTTTTTTGGCATAATTAAATTAACAAGTAATATTAGATTACTAACAGATTGCTCATCCCTCTAAGGTCTGTATTGTGTTATGCTTATATGTGCTTTGATCATGCTTACAATGCATCCATGTTTTATTAGACTTTATATCTGTTTGTAAATGTGCTTTTTGCTAGTATTAGACTAATGCCATTTTAATCATTCTTAGATCATATAACTATTTTATTACGATGTTGACTCTATTCTTCATGTTAATATTCGGTTTAAAAGCCTCTGAGGGCTTATGTTATTTTGTTGTATGTGTCTTGCTGACTTTAAATAAAGTTTATCTTATCTTATCTTATCTTAGTTGATCAACAGCGTTATTGTTATCGATATACTTTTAGGATTGTAGACGTTATCCTTTGTTTTGTGTGTGTGAGTGTGTGTGTGTGTGTGTGTGTGTGTGTGATTCAGTGCGTTTCTAAGTGCATACGTATACAAAATAATTAAAAAGAAAATATACAGAAAATATAGATTACAATTTCAAACATTAGAATAATATAGGCTGAATATATCCTGTGTATACATGTACTTTGTTAAAATATCGTTGGGAAATAACCCAAGTCTATTATTACACGAATAGATAGTTAAATTGAACAATAGTATTTCAGTTGTCTCTGAAGCATCATAATTATCTATACGGATTGTCAGTCTGGAGGTCACGAGTTCCAATCCTGTGTTGAACGACCTATTTCAATAATTAGGACGGTGATGTTTCTTGATATCGATGATCCTACAACGAACGACGGATTTAAAATGATGGCCTGGTATATGTTTCTCTCCTGATCAGACTTAACTTACAACGAAAACGAATGATAATGACGCACAATATGTATGGATGTTTAGAATACCATGAATAATGGCATGGTAGGTGGTAACGACAAAACGTATAGACGATGATAGACGGTAATGACCTAAAAAGCCTTGACAACTGTATTGAGACGAAATGTAAAACATAATAGACACTAATTCTGTGTTAATATAGGGTTAGAACCGGTTGAAACCCCCAGTGGCCTACTTTGCAACTGACCGTTCCAAGGCGGTAGCCCTATTGTCAACCCTTTTTGTGTTTGTGATGTCGTTTGCATTTATTATTGCTTTTGCCTTCTTGTTTGTCTGTTTGCGTGTTTGTTTCTGTGTTTTGTGGTTTACTGTCCTCCTTGAATGCTACTTTCCCTGTCCGATCTTTTTATATTTCTTCTCTTAATATAGGGTTAGCTATATTGACATGTTCAATAATACAAGTACACTAATCCTTGTGAGTTAAATAAGATAGAAATATTATTGCGCAAAATGAATGTCTTCATAAATACCTAAGGGGTCATTTAGTCTCATTCATTATGTTTTGGTCATGTACTAAAGTACAATATATCGCTATTTGGTAAAAAGTCACTAGGCAATTGCATTTGTAAACAATTGCTGTGGAATAACTGCGTGATATTTATAGTGTATCTTACTGACATTCTAACTTAGTGATATGTTTTGTTCTAGTTTGGTTTCAGCTATTCAATATGTTCTTGCTTATAGGTAAAATGCACATCTTGATAGCTGTGTTTTTTGTCAATGAATGTCGATATGATTACTTAAAAAGAGGAAACTAGATGGCCAAGGCCCGCAGCATGTCGAACTCACAAAATGATATTTTAGGTCAACAGTATGAACATAACATACCGTATTTCGAACAAAGTAGGTCCCAGACATGGCAAAGAGAAGTTGTTTCATGAACATAACATACCGTATTTCGAACAATGTAGGTCCCAGACATGGCAAAAAGAAGTTGTTCCATGAACATAATATACCGTATTTCGAACAAAGTATAGGACCCAAACATGGCATACAGAAATTAATTTACCATGACAGATCGATAAAAAGGGCATACTCGTGAAGTTTGGTCAATTTTCCACCAGTAGAAGATGAAATTCAGAAAGTGTACCCTTAGCCCATGATCTATATTCCGAACACAGTAGACCACAGAGATATATAAATGGGCTCGACATGCCAGGTCGTTAAGAAAAATCTACTGATGCAGTTTGATCAATATCCAACCAAAATAAAATGAGACTAAGAAAACTGGACGTGACCTTAATTTCGAAAATTATTTACCATGCCAGACCGATAAGAGGAAATACTGATGCAGTTTGGGAAAAATCACTATCTTAGAAGTCAAGATAATCAGGGCGCCTTAACTTGACGTCAATCCGAACTGACAGACGCACGAAAGACGCACTCACACAGAACGCAAAACTGTTCCCTATGCCGAGTTCTACATAAGCCGACTCGATAAAAAGTACCGTTATATCAAATGTGTGTGAATTATACGTTTTTTTCATCGAGTACAACATAATTTCTCGTCTCGCCCCTTACATGTACATTAACTTTGTCCAAAACGTTTTCTAAGTCATAGTATGTTCCAACTGTCTGTTGCAAAATAAGTAAATTTAAAGTAGAAGAAAAAGTCTGACAGATAGTGTAGCCTTCACACTTTATACATCATCATGTATGCTACAGAACTCTAGATAAGATATAGTCGTGTGTAGCCTTCCCACTTTATACATCATCATGTATGCTACAGAACTCTAGATAAGATATAGTCGTATGTAGCCTTCACACTTTATACGTCATCATGTATGCTACAGAACTCTAGATAAGATAAAGTCGTATGTAGCCTTCACACTTTATACATCATCACGTATGCTACAGAACTCTAGATAAGATATAGTCGTGTGTAGCCTTCACACTTTATACATCATCATGTATGCTACAGAACTCTAGATAAGATATAGTCGTATGTAGCCTTCACACTTTATACGTCATCATGTATGCTACAGAACTCTAGATAAGATATAGTCATGTGTAGCCTTCACACTTTATACATCATCATGTATGCTACGGAACTCTAGATAAGATATAGTCGTGTGTACCCTTCACACTTTATACATCATCATGTATGCTACAGAACTCTAGATAAGATATAGTGGTATGTAGCCTTCACACGTTATACATCATCATGTATGCTACAGAACACTAGATAAGATATAGTCGTATGTAGCCTTCACACTTTATACATCATCATGTATGCTACAGAACTCTAGATAAGATATAGTCGTGTGTAGCCTTCACACTTTATACATCATCATGTATGCTACAGAACTCTAGATAAGATATAGTCGTATGTAGCCTTCACACTTTATACGTCATCATGTATGCTACAGAACTCTAGATAAGATATAGTCGTATGTAGCCTTCCCACTTTATACATCATCATGTATGCTACAGAACTCTAGATAAGATATAGTCGTATGTAGCCTTCACACTTTATACATCATCATGTATGCTGCAGAACTCTAGATAAGATATAGTCGTATGTAGCCTTCACACTTTATACATCATCATGAATGCTACAGAACTCTAGATAAGATATAGTCGTGTGTAGCCTTCACACGTTATACATCATCATGTATGCTACAGAACTCTAGATAAGATATAGTCGTATGCAGACAGAGCGAACCAAAGCATCAAATTTCTGTGTTAGTATTTTGTAATCTAACTTGAAAATCAAAAAGGGTCTCCAATGTCGCAGGTCATTCTGTTACTATTTTTAGCATATTCAAAAATGAATTAATTCAAAGAACATTCACACAGGGATGTTTATTTTAGTTCTGGTTTAGATTTAAGCTCCTCTATAATATATTACATGTGCCCCCAGCACCCGCTCCACCCGCACCGCGCTTGACAAATTAAATTATAATATTTTATCATACGCAATGTGATCCGTGTGACAGCTTCAATTTAAAATACGCCATGTTTCGTACATTAACGTTGAAATAATAAACTATATTTGGAAATATGGAACTTTATAGAAACTCGAGTCTTCATAATCCGATAAAAAAAGTATGAAAGGGAAAAAATGGAAATCGTCAACGTTAACACGATAAATACAAAAACTATTGCAGTCTCGGTTTGATTGACACTGTTTATGAATATGTATTTACGATATGTCTTCATAGTCCGATAAAGATATGTTGACTGAGTCCTACTACATATATATGCGTGCTCGTTTACTGGCCGATGCGACTTGGTCAAATGCCGTTTTCTTTACAAATCAAAAAGTTATTCAGAGCATTTAATCTTAAATTTAAAATAAACAATTAAATCCCACCAAACGAAGCGAGTAAAATAATTCGTGGGCAGCTTAAAAGTATTCCTTATTGTAAAAGTTCTTGCTTGCCAGAGTATCAACTCCGTGGTCGAGAGGGTAAAGACGCTGCGTTTGAAACCTTCTCGCGTCTTACCGCTTAGGTTTAGAATCCCACTAGAAGCTCGACTTCTAAGTGAGAAAGTATCAATTCTTACGGTTGATGGGAGGTGTACAGTACCGGTTCTACTCAGGGAAAAGTTGGTGGTCTGCCTCCAACAAAACAAATCGAACATCATACATAGCCTAAAATGTGCTCAAAATGACGTCTAACACCAAACAAACAAACCAAGTATTGCTACTGTACCATCTGTAACTAGGTAATAATTGTTATTTTAAAGGGACACTGTCCGTAAGTAAGCAGATATTGAGCATAACCAAATAACTGGCTGACTTTTATTCAGTGAAATGTATACATGAAAACATGAGGATAGACCCTAAGAAGTATGTAGGAATACATTCGTGAGTTTGAAAAAAAAAAGTTTTAATTATTATATGTAAATAAAGTGGGACCCACAATATTTACCTTTTCCGCGATCACGTCACTTCCATTAGCGCATTATGTTATGACCACAGTATGTATTGCGAAATATGTATAGCCCGCTTAGCTCAGTTGGGAGCGTTGCCGACCACTTTATGCTCACGCACACTATTATTACGGTGAGTGTAATTTTACTTTGGGCTGCGAGTTCAAACGCACAAAGCGGATTTACTTTTTTTTGTACCGCGATTGAATTCCGTTAAACAATCTTGCTTTTAATTAGTAAATATTCAATAATGTTTAGTGTGTAATGTTTGCGAACATAATTAGTGTGTGTTTTATAAGCTAAAAGTTACGGACAGTGTCCCTTTAAGAAGTGAACGTTTTATAGGATCTTCGTGATACCATATAGAACCCTTTGAGTGATTAGCAAAAACTAGGCTGCTATTGTAAAATAGTGTGATAAAACATGGAACCAGATGTTTAGTATATTTAGTGTCCGACGACAAGAGGCAACCCGTAGATATCGAAAAACGACTGGTTCCCCAGAATACAACAGGGAATCAATTTACTGGTAGAAGAGTAAGCTGGTTATTATATTGAGATGGCGAGAAAAATAGTGCAACCATGCTTAAGATTGTAATTAGTGTTGTTGAGGATGCGAATACAAGAAGCAGTCATGATTTTTCCTGAAGGATAACTTGCTGGGATTTCTTAATTTACTCTCGTGGAGTCTCGTTGTATGGTAATGCCAATATGGTAAGGCTGAGGCTTAATTCGCCCTATAACCTGTTTTAAACCCCCCAACGGCCTTTTTTCCACTGACTGTTCCAAGATGGAAGTCCTATTGTCCACCCTTTTATGTTTGTGATGTCACATAGCTTGGCTCTGTTTTGTTTCGATGCGTGCTTTTTAATTGTCTGCTGTCCTTGAATGCTACATTTCCTGTTCGACTTTTATATCTACTATTATTGATATTAACCTGAAATATGAAACACTGAGAGATAAGGACTACGTAAGTAACAGCACAAAACTCGAATATAAAAATCACGTGTTTGTCCGTTTAATTATCTTGTTTGATTTACATTGTCAGTTCAGTTAATAGGTATGCTAGACGTTAGAATTTAAATAGCCAAAACAGTGTGGTTCCTAAATATACGTCACTAAAATGGCCTCAGGTACTTATAATTCATAGCGTTGATTCATTCATTAGTTACGCCCTTAATACATATGGCTCTATTTATGTAAGTCTCATCTTATTGTATAATGCCTTAAAACATTGTGTTACGGTTATTATTTACGATATTACTACAACTAATCAATTGTATAAACCCATCCAATTTACAGCAATGCGTTCTTAATTGAATTGCATTGGATTTTATAGGGTAATAAGACGTTCAATTACAGAAATGCATAGTAATATTTACACTACTTGTGATACTAGAATCTCTCGATCAAAATTAAAAATAGTATATTGTTCTATGTTACACTGCACATTTGACCGAAAAAACGAATAACGAATAACCTCTTAGTACTTTATCATTAATAACCTACAGGCCTCCCCCACAAATACAAAGGCTGCAAATTCAAGACCCAAAATTAGTTTGCAAAAAGGATTTGATTTGTTGGAATGGTGTTTTACGTAATGTTTAGCACATGACAGGCCATAGAGGCAGACCACCCCATTTGTTCTAGGTAGAACCAGCACATGACAGGCCATAGAGGCAGACCACACCATTTGGTCTAGGAAGAACCAGCACATGACAGGCCATAGAGGCAGACCACCCCATTTGTTCTAGGTAGAACCAGCACATGACAGGCCATAGAGGCAGACCACACCATTTGGTCTAGGTAGAACCAGCACATGACAGGCCATAGAGGCAGACCACCCCGTTTGTTCTAGGTAGAACCAGCACATGACAGGCCATAGAGGAAGACCACACCATTTGGTCTAGGAAGAACCAGCACATGACAGGCCATAGAGGAAGACCACACCATTTGTTCTAGGTAGAACCAGCACATGACAGGCCATAGAGGCAGACCACCCCGGTTGTTCTAGGTAGAACCAGCACATGACAGGCCATAGAGGAAGACCACACCATTTGGTCTAGGAAGAACCAGCACATGACAGGCCATAGAGGCAGACCACCTCGGTTGTTCTAGGTAGAACCAGCACATGACAGGCCATAGAGGCAGACCACCCCGTTTGTTCTAGGTAGAACCAGCACATGACAGGCCATAGAGGCAGACCACCCCGGTTGTTCTAGGTAGAACCAGCACATGACAGGCCATAGAGGCAGACCACCCCATTTGGTCTAGGAAGAACCAGCACATGACAGGCCATAGAGGCAGACCACCCCATTTGTTCTAGGTAGAACCAGCACATGACAGGCCATAGAGGCAGACCACACCATTTGGTCTAGGAAGAACCAGCACATGACAGGCCATAGAGGCAGACCACCCCATTTGCTCTAGGTAGAACCAGCACATGACAGGCCATAGAGGCAGACCACCCCGGTTGTTCTAGGTAGAACCAGCACATGACAGGCCATAGAGGAAGACCACCCCGGTTGTTCTAGGTAGAACCAGCACATGACAGGCCATAGAGGAAGACCACCCCGGTTGTTCTAGGTAGAACCAGCACATGACAGGCCATAGAGGCAGACCACCCCGGTTGTTCTAGGTAGAACCAGCACATGACAGGCCATAGAGGCAGCCCACCCCGGTTGTTCTAGGTAGGACCAGCACATGACAGGCCATAGAGGCAGACCACCCCGGTTGTTATAGGTAGAACCAGCACATGACAGGCCATAGAGGCAGACCACCCCATTTGTTCTAGGTAGAACCAGCACATGACAGGCCATAGAGGAAGACCATCCCATTTGTTCTAGGTAGAACCAGCACATGACAGGCCATAGAGGCAGACCACCCCGGTTGTTCTAGGTAGAACCAGCACATGACAGGCCATAGAGGCAGACCACCCCGGTTGTTCTAGGTAGAACCAGCACATGACAGGCCATAGAGGCAGACCACACCATTTGGTCTAGGTAGAACCAGCACATGACAGGCCATAGAGGCAGACCATCCCATTTTTTCTAAGTAGAACCAGCACATGACAGGCCATAGAGGCAGACCACCCCATTTGTTCTAGGTAGAACCAGTATTGTATTCCTCCCGGGAAACGCACCTTATCATAAAAGTTTAACATATGGTATTAAAGTAGTTTTTGTATTGGATGTTGGTAAAAACCTTGGAAGTTGAACTTATCTAAGCCCGGCTGAAGAGTGAAATAACTCAAGTCCGGAAACATTTCTAAAAGAAAGTCTGCTGCAGCTTTAAGCAAAACCATATTCTTGCCAACTGACAGATATGTTTATTGTTGTTGCAGGTGAAATGAACACAGTCCGATATTGGATTTGCAGCTATAAGACGACACTGCTAGACGCGTGTAGATGTAAGACTGTGCATGTAATAATATTAGTGGTATACTTGCTGTTATATTTCTACATTTCGTATTCTCCGTTAAATTACATGTGTCATTTACTGTCACAAGCATTACCACACCGTCCTGAGCATTGTCTTACCGTCACGAGCATTACATTGCCGTCATGAGCACTGCAAGTTCATTATTGTATCTCATTTCGATAATTGCCAATCTTCCACGCAGTTGTAGTCAAACTCAGTAGAGAGTAATATCAAATATCCTGTGTGTACAGTATAATAAAACAACTATTACATGTATTAAAACTAATTGTTCGCAAGGTTTCAGCAAGCAAATCGTCAATGTTGCTTGACTGTAAATTTATCCGTTTTTATCAGTGTCGATTCTTTCGGAATGCAAAAGGTATCGCTATCGTTATTAGTTCTACCCAGGAAAAGAATTGGTGGTCTGTCTCCACCACGATGATATCGACCGTCACATAGAGCCTCAAAATGGACTGAAAATGACGTAAAACTCCATTTATTTAACTAACCAACCATTCAACCGATTTTATCTCTTGATAATATGTGTATGCGACTGACCTTTTTCTCAATTTCTTTGTTTTCGTTCAGCGAGTTTCATCTATTCAACTGGCACAATTTACTGTTAATTACTAACTTCACAAGATACCGTGTTGTCGCCGTTAAGCACAAGAAAATACTGACCAATATAATCCTCAAGATAGATTAAATACCGTGTTGTCGCCGTTAAGCACAAGAAAATACTGACCAATATAATCAATTAAGATAGATTAAATATCGTGTTGTCACCGTTAAGCACAAGAAGATACTGACCAATATAATCAATTAAGATAGATTAAATATCGTGTTGTCGCCGTTAAGCACAAGAAGATACTGACCAATATAATCAATTAAGATAGATTAAATACCGTGTTGTCGCCGTTAAGCACAAGAAAATACTGACCAATATAATCAATTAAGATAGATTAAATACCGTGTTGTCGCCGTTAAGCACAAGAAAATACTGACCAATATAATCAATTAAGATAGATTAAATACCGTGTTGTCGCCGTTAAGCACACGAAAATGCTCACCAGTATAATCAATTAGGACAGATTAAATACCGTGTTGTCGCCGTTAAGCACAAGAAATGTTATAGTTATGCAAACGTGTTGACGTGCGTGAATAATATCACTCATTTAGGCTATAACATCGTCGTCAGAAACATATATACTCAGTTGCAAAAGAAACTGGACACTTTGAAAATTGTACTTTACACCTTATCCTCTTTATCAAGCGACAGTCCCTTAATGGTTCGAACTATTGAAAACAAATGACAACATATTGGCAATGGAATGATAAAAACTTTGGTATCAAACATGGTATATTCATTTTGGAATGTTCAATTTAATTCTAAAAAAATCTTTAATACAATCAAACCTAAACAAAACTCTGTGTCCACTTTCTTTTGAACCTGAGTATAGATTGCTGAACAGATTTGAAATTAATTGAATTGAAGACTTTATTTTAAGAGGGTATCCCAGTAAATAAAATTAATAATCTTCCGTGAGGCCATCCTTACAAAGCAACATACTAAAAACATATATACCAGTTGATAGCAACAAAAAGATATCGACAATAAAATGGAAACAAAAGTGTTCACCAAAAATAAAAATCTATATTACGATTCGATACCAATTTTAATGAAAATAATTTCCGTTAAATAGTCCTTTTTATCCACTTTATATAATTATTTGAAAAAGTTTTAACTGACTTGCAAGATCTTATACGCTCTGATATTTCGTTCCCAATTACTGGCCCAGAGTAGACTTCCCTTAAAAGGCGCCTTATTTGACTTAGAAAAGTTAATCTCACAATGAGGGCGTAAATGTGTGACCTTTTGTTAGGTAAAAGTAGATATAAATGTCGAACAGGATATGTAGCGTTCAAGGACCACAGTCAACCACAAACACGCACAGACACAAACAACTACAAAGATGAATAAAATGCGAGATATGACATCCTATACATAAAAGGGTTGACAATAGGGCTATCGCTTTCGAACGGTCAGTGGCAAGAAATACCGCTGGAGGTTTAAACCAGGTTCTAGGGTTCCAGGTTCTAGGGTCTAACTCTTCACCTATTGTCATCCCTATAAAACGAGACAGTGTAAACAATTAACTCAAACATATCCCATATATAAGATGGAACAAGCTGCTTAGAAACTTTCAACATACATTTAGCTTTATTAAGAACACTACTTTGGTCAATTATCATTTCATTAAATGTTATAGTGTTCATTACATCCTTTAAACAGGTATATGTTATGCCTTATATAAAACGACAAGCCCTTATTTGTATTTTACAAGACTAGTAATGTTTCCTTTCATCGTACTTCCCCATAGAATGTTGCAAAATGCTAAACGTGACTGGATATAAGCCTTATAGTAAATACTTTTATAGTTAAGTGGATTGAATTGCTTAATTATAAATAAAAGCCACATATTATTAGTTATTGGGTTTGTTACTGACCGCCTACAGAAATGTGTGGGGTCAGTAAAATTTATTGGGGGCGAGGAAATAGCCGAGTCCCCCTATATATCTGACTGAGCCCACATATTTCTGTAGGGGGTCAGTAACAAACCCAATAACTGATTTATTGCATCAAGCACCTTTTTTCACTTTTTTTAGGCAAACACCAATATTTAACCCGTTTTAATGGAACGTCAACGTATTTTGAGACGTTCGCGCAATTTGACGTCATGACGTTTACGTCACGACCGGTACCGTTTAAAAGCATTATTAATTTCCTTAGTAAGTTTGTTACAAACTCCTAAAAAAAACGATTTGCAAATGATTTAAACTTTTTATCGGAACTGTAGTCCATATTGTTTTAGTGACCCGCTATGAACTCTACTGACCCACTATAGATCTAATGAAATGCCTGGGATTTTGTCCGAGGTGCAATAAATGATGACAATTTCTTTCGAATGCGTGTTATATGTTCATCCCATTTAAGGTTTTCATTCAGGTTTATGTCTTACTTTATTTCACCACTGCAAATCCCGCTAGAGGCAGAGGGGTAGGACACCCCCTTCATGTGTATTTTATCATTTTGTATCATGCTCATTCAAATTAGTCTTCATCATGACAACGCGTATGCAAACGTGGCTCCATCGTAAATGGAGTGTTTACTATAGAATTTGCAGCAACTCTGCAGTTCTGCAGGTGAGAAGGTTCTAGGCCCATTCTGCCTATTGTATCTTGATGTAAATGGAGGATGAGTCTGGCATGTTCATTCCTGTTAGGGCCATATAAACTGTCATGTGTTGGTGTGCGGTAAAACCCACTTCAATTCAATTATTTCCAGAGGTCAATTGAATATCAATGTTATTGTAGTTTAAAGACGTAGGTGAGTACTGCGCGCTTCGGAGGTGTTGTACTTAATCAAAATGGTTTTCGACAAGAATCAACATCATGTCATGTTGATCATTTAAGGACCAACATCATGTCATATTGATCATTGAAGGACCAACATCATGTCATGTTGATCATTTAAGGACCAACATCATGTCATGTTGATCATTTAAGGACCAACATCACGTCATGTTGATCATTTAAGGACCAACATCATGTCATGTTGATCATTTTAGAAAAAGTTCCATATCAATATCACTTATAGTTTTCAGGAAGCTGCTTAAAAACACTTTATTTTTTTCAGTATTTAGTACCATGCCGTTTTCTAATTATAATTAGCGATTCATTAATATCATAATAGTTGTATCGTCAGTTTAATAATAATGTTAATAACCATCAATAATTTGTTTCAATAATGCTAACAAAAAAACTTATAGGTCCTTCCGTTTAACTGTGCAAACACAAACATCCCGATGTATGATCATGATAATTGCAATACAATACAATATAATACAATACAATACAATACAATACAATACAATACAATGCAATGCAATGCAATACAATACAATACAATACAATACAATACAATACAATACAATACAATTGTACTCAATTTATATTTACATGAATGTATGAGGTATTTATAAACACGTTCGAATCATCATCGCGGCTCATGATACGTTTTGTTGAGATTATAAGATTCGTTCATGGGTACCCGGTAAAGATCGGGAATTCCAACCCGAGGTATAATTGTTTTTATCGGAACCGAGGCTCTGCCGAGGTTCCGATTACAATTACTGTATACGCGAGATATGACATCATAAACATTATATCTGCTTTTTTTGGTAATAGCAGGGAGAATTCTAAAAAGCACTATAACCCGCCAAATAACGGCAAACGTACTTTACATAATCGTTTATTTAAATCCTATCCAGGAGTTCAGATCATAAAATAATGTATTGTGCCAATTAAAAGTATATATTTATTCATGGGTACTTAACAATACCCGAGACTGAATACGCGTAAAATGAATTATATAAGTTGGTAAAGCTTAATTCAACGTTCCATTTCTGGAATGTACATTGTCTCGTTAAAGCCTTTATAATGTGTCTATAAACTTCGGATTTTCAAATATGTAAGTTATATTTATATCTCGTCGTCAGTAGATTGAGAAACGTTATACATCAGTTGTAAAACTTTCATTCTTAGTAATGCTGGCGTGATGCAGTCTGTATCACGGTGGATTTGTATACGGAGGTCCCGGGTTCAATCCTCCGTGGTGCCACTGAGATTCGTCGGTGTGTTCTTGGGCAAGACACTTTCCCTTAGCCTCGTCCGTCGGATGGGGGCGTAAACCGGGCTGTCCCGTGTATCGGTATATCCTCCGAGCACGTTAAAGAACCATAGGAATCTATTCGATAATAAGAGTACGGCACGGTTCTCGGAGTCCTATGTATGTTCTCTCTCTCTCTCTCTCTCTGGGCGGTTATAAATAACCTATACTGTGTTGATGGGCCGTTAAACAACATTCAATTCAATTCTTAGTCATGCGGTATTAACAAGACTAATGGCCAAATAAATCCAATAAAACGTGCATTAGGTAAACCATTTATTCTCATATCATTTACATAAGTTGTCACGCACATACAAATTGAAATTACAGTCTATAAATAAATGCATTGGATTGGTACAAACCATTTCTATACAATTTCGAGAAATTTTGATTTCCGTTTTCATTTTTGTCATAAATTGGTGTTTTATATCTGTAAACCTATTTAACTGGGAGACTGCACGTTGGTTCATGACGATTGTCAGAAACGGTACACAGCCATATTTCCCATTGGCCTTGCACGCAAGACCATGTTTATTCAATTATAAAGCTTAATAAACATATGTATTAACCATCTGTCGCGGAGGTGTTACTGATCAACAAACGCATATGTATTACACTGAACCATCCTTTACAGATCAACAAACGCATATGTAGTATACGGAACCATCCATTACTGATCAACAAACGCATATGTAGTATACGGAACCATCCTTTACTGATCAACAAACGCATATATAGTATACTGAACCATCCTTTACTGATCAACAAACGCATATGTAGTATACGGAACCATCCTTTACTGATCAACAAATGCATATGTAGTATACGGAACCATCCTTTACTGATCAACAAACGCATATGTAGTATACGGAACCATCCTTTACTGATCAACAAACGCATATGTAGTATACGGAACCATCCTTTACTGATCAACAAACGCATATGTATTATACGGAACCATCCTTTACTGATCAACAAACGCATATGTTATATACTGAACCATCCTTTACTGATAATAATGGAGTATTTAAAAGGATTGTTCATTTATTTTGTTAACATTAATTGGGTGCTGTCTTATAAACGTATGAATGTTTAAGGATTAAGCTCAAAATAAAAATAAAAGAATATTAAGTCATGTCCGGGCTTCTTTATTGGATTATGAGTTGCAAGTAGCGGAATATTTATTGATTTTGGTTTTTAGTTCGGTTAAGTACTCATGTTAATTCATTCATTCATTCATTCATTCATTCGTTCATTCGTTCGTTCGTTCGTTCGTTCGTTCGTTCGTTCGTTCATTCGTTCATTCATTCGGTCATTCGTTCATTCGTTCATTTGTTCCATTCATTCATTCATTCACATTCATTAACATTCATTCATTCATCCACATTCATTCATTCACTCATTCTTTCATGCATTCATTCATTCGCTCATTCATTCATTCCTCTATTACTCATTCATTCAACATTCATTCATTCATTCATTCATTCGTTTGTTCGATCGTTCATTCATTCATTACGTTATTCATTCATTCATTCACACATTCAGTCATGCATTTATTTATTCAATCAATCATTCATTACATTATTCATTCATTTATTTACTCATTCACTCATGAAATGATTTATTCATTCATTCATTCGTTCATTCATGCATGTAGTGTTCCGTTTGTTTATTCATTCATTACTTTATTTATTCACTAATTCAGTCATGCATTCACTGATTTATTCATTCATTTATTCATGCAATCCATTTATTCATTTGTTCATTCATTCACATATTTGTTAATTTATTCAAAATTCATTCGATCGTTCATTCATTCGTTACATTATTCATTCATTAATTCGTTCGATCGTTTATTCATTAATTATTTCATTCATTCACTCACTCATTCAGGCATGCATTTATTTATTCATTCATTTATTCGTTTATTCATTCAATACTGTATTCACTCATGTAATCATGCCGTCGTGCATTCATTCATTTAGTCAGTCAGTCATTTATTCGCTCAGTCAGTTATTTATTCGCTCAGTCAGTCAGTCAGTCAGTTAGTCATTCGCTCATTCAGTCATGAATTCATTTATTCACTCATTATAGTTCCTTCATGATCACGTTTCGCGGCACAGCTTTGTTGCGAGGTTTTATTAATTGATATTTCAACATTATTGAATTATTATTTTATTTAGTCTTCATGTTTTGTGTTTCATTCACTGTTGTTTGTCGATAAACATCATTTTCTAGTAAAAACTATCAATTGTGTTCGTAGAACATGGTATTAATAATTAAATCGTATTGTTTGAAAAAATCGTGTATTTGTTCAATTGCTCATGTTATCATGTTATCCACTAACCTTATAATTAATTCGTTCGCTTTAAAGGGAAATGTTATCGTGTTTCAAACAATAACGTTTGAATTCCGCTCTCTTATTTTTGTGTGGGTTGAGAGGTTGTAGATGGGGCGGCGTTTGTATCATATTAATTAGATCAACTATTCGTGTGTAGAATTAGGGTTCACCCGTGACAATGTTTGCACTGTGTTTCCGTTTCCGTTCTGCATTGATGTTGAAATGGAAGATGATATTTCATACAATGGATCATTTTCTTCCGGAAGCATATATTTATCAATCTAATTTATTTCTCACAATGCTGCCATATTGAGTAGGAAAGGAAGACTGCGCAATTTCCTATTGAAAGTTGCACTACATTTATTCTACTCACATTACAAAAATACATCTTAAAGAAAACAAATAAAGGTCAACAATACATGACAAATTGTAGAGAGCGTTCCAGGATTTCAGTGTTATCGTACGAGTTAAAATATACAGCTAGAGGGAGTGGCGGAAATCGTGTCATATGGAATGGAATTAGATGAACAAGTCGCTTAAGTTCAAGTCAGAAAGAGGATCAGTCTAGAATAACATGTCTGGCGATGCTTTATTTCAGATGAATTAATACAAATACAGAGTCGTTAGCTTTACACTGTGTATATATTCTGACAATAGGTGACCACTCATAAATCTGTCTTACCAATTACTTATCTCAATCAAATCTTAGCTGATTCTTTTCCATGGCCGACTCAGACATCCAATTGACATAAGCGGTTCGGCTTTGTCATCTAATTGCATTCCATTTAACACAATTTTCGCTACTCTCTCTAGCTGTATGTTTTAAATCATACAGCAACACTGAAAACATGGCACACTCTCTACATGTTGCTATGTATTGTATTGTTGGCCTTTATTTCATTTAAGATGTACTTTTATAATGTGCGTGGAATAAAAGATTGGCAACTTTCAAGGATACCATTTTGAATTGCACAATCTTCCTTTTCTACCCAATAAAGCAGCATTGGGAGATCTATAAACGACATTTTGTACATACTCCTTACAGTATTTAAGGCCTTTAAGCATATTTGAATACATATCACTTGGGAAATGTGACCGTTTTGATTTAACCTTGACAGCAGTGTCCGCAACGTCTCGAACAACTGTGTCGACATAAGCTGGTGTGTTTCTCTAAACGCTTCACCGATTTCAGGACTCACACCACTACTCTCTCCCTTGAATACTCGTGTCCTACAGATGAGGGTAGATAAAACAAATAAGTCCGCTTTTCGACATTTTACAGGACTTTCCATTGCATACATGGATTTATCCATACCAGGTTCTAAATCTACAGCGCTTTAGGAAGAGATCATAAAAATGCATGTTGATATAAGATTTCTAGCTAATTCTGCCTCATTTTACACATCATGGGTCGAATCACCACGGGGTTGTATTTTTGTCATACGATTATGCTAAATTTTGATAGGTGTCACGCAAAGATGAAATTTAAAAAAATTCAACCTGGTAAATATTTGATAATTTTGCATTAAATTGCAGATATTGGATCAATAAAGAATTTAAGCATTACAATGGGACGCTATGGAAAATTAATCAGATCTCCGCTTAAGAATGTGCTGATATCATTACTCACTTAACAATGAGCTAACCCTTTGGTTTTCTATCATATGTATTACCGTTTTCTTATGACTATATTTATTTTACACTAATACAACATGGCTGTACTCTGAGATAACCAGGGTTATAGCCACACGATGTTCTTGTAATCAACCACTCCTTTAAATGGACACGTGGCAATCTGGAGTTTTCTATCAGGCATTACAATAAGTATAGCGTTTTATTAACCCTGTATCATTTTGACTTTAAAACTGCTGGCATATAATTAAATACAAAACTGAGAATTCTATTTCCTTCATTATTCTACACATTTTTTTAAATATATTCTTGGTGCAATATTATCAAAAGTCAATACTATGTAAAAACAAATTGCTTTGAACTATTCTAACAATAAATATTAATGATTGAACGAATGCAAATTACGAGAACAACTCACGGGACGACGTGAGTTTTTAAAAAATCAAGATTGCCGTGTGTCCCTTTAAAACATGGAAATACCAGTATAGCCGTTTGCCCTTTAGTCATTCGTTAAGCTTCTAAAAAGGTGAAATTCGCCATATGTCATATAGTATCAACGTGATTTCTCGAATAAGCTCGAGAAGTAAGTATGCAAGTCCAACTTTCACAGAACACAGTCTTAACATAAACAACTATTACAATGTTAATAAAAAGCAAGGCATGTGACATCACAAACACATACGGGTTACCAAAAAGGCCGCTTGGGGTTAAACACCAGGTTCTAGGGGACAGTGCAAACTAAAGAATTCCCCCAACCGGTTATTTTCTTTAACAAACATGAAGTACATGACCTGTTGGTAGATAGAAGTGTGTCGGATTTTGCGGTTTTGTGGCTAACTAGCTAATTTTATGATTAATTAAATTCATTTGCTAACATTTTAAAATATTTGACTATGCCGATATACAACAAAAAGTGTATGCAACGTCAAAAATACAACACAAAGGCTTGCATGTTATTTAAACTGGTAACTGATGGCGTAAAGATGACAGAGATTCATGATATTAAAGCAATTTTCAGAAGAAAGAAAAAAGTTTTATAGTTTTCCAGAACAATTGCTGTTAATACCATGACAAAACGCAACCAAATATGGGTTAATATCTTTCTTTTAATTTCGACTTCACACATTAAATTGAGCAAATTATCCGATTTCAAACTTTAATTGCATGTGAAAACATCAAAATGTATGAAAGGAGAAATTTGGAAATCGTCGAACACGATAAATACAAAAAAGACTGCAGTCTCGGTTTGATTGAGACTGTTCATGAACTGTAGTGAAAAGTGCTTGCTAACGTTCACGCCCTCTAGCCCTATGTTGACCAGAGCTCAATATTTAAAATGCCAATAGTACATAAATTTGAGCCACCCCGAAGAAGGTATGCATATGACGGTGAACATGGATCCTTCAATACCGTATTTTCACAACATTCCATGACCAGCGACGTATGGTCCCAATTTCTAACTAAACGAGTCGATCTAAACGAGGAAACAATGGGCGAAATAAACAAAATGGAATTTAGCTTGGAGCAGAGATTATGAAGTCTGCGTATCGCAGGTAACAATCAAAAGACTAAATTAAAAAGCAGGCAACATATCCCAAGGGTGGTTAAACAATACTCAGAACCGTTAATGGCTGGAGTAGTGCAACCACCTATACGGAATTCAAATAAGAAACCAAATATATTTGAAAATGTGCCACCGATATCTGTAAATATCGGGCTCTCAGATTTCCAAAGATCGGAATGATTAACAGTTCTGATTGCGAGCACGGGGAGACGTTTTACCGCCGCCGAACTGTACAGGCAACACTACTGTGATATACAAAAAAGTATGAAAGGAGAAATTTGGAAATCATCGAACACGATAAATACAAACCTGATTGCAGTCTCGGTTTCATTGAGCGGTACTGAAAAATGCTTTCTACCGTTCATGACCTCTAGCCCCGGGTTGAGCAGAACTCAATATTTAGTACATAAAAATGACGTAAAACATATAAATTACGCTATATTATAAGACTGATCTTTTAAAGACGTCAGTATATTATTCATGTGTTTTGCTTTGATGTTTTATTAAAACGATGTTTCATTCAATCTTAATTTTAGTTTCAGGCAATTGAAAGCAATGAACAAAGCCGGTGTTGCGATTGTGAAACAAATAAGCGAACTAATGGATGAGAAATCGTATACAGAGACAATTTGAAACCACTTCCCGAGACATTGAGTTATATTAATTGCATAATGAATATGGATTGCTGTTTACTGTGTATTAAAGGAATGTATAGCATTGTATTATCTAATCACCATGTATACATCATGTTAAAATACAATACATTATAATCTGTGGTTAATGAATTTTTTCATAGTGCCCTATTTATTAGTCCAAGGTCTACTGTCCCGAGGCCGAAAGATGTGGTTTAGTTTGAAAGACTGACGATTAATAAGTGGCTTAATATGAATTAATAACTTAATCAATGACTGTTTGATTAATTAACCAATGGCATATTATTAAGGCAGTTATAGTTATTTGTGATGACGTTTATGTACCTACATCAGGCGTTAGTGACTTCACTGGAGGTATAACACGACAGATATACCGGACATAAATAAAATATGAGGATAAAGGTTCTATATGTACCACAGCAACTACTCACAGTGGTACAGTAGGTCCGATATGTACCACAGCAACTACCCACAGTGGTACAGTAGGTCCTATATGTACCACAGCAACTACCCACAGTGGTCCTATATGTACCACAGCAACTACCCAAACAGCAACTACCCACAGTGGTACAGTAGGTCCGATATGTACCACAGCAACTACCCACAGTGGTACAGTAGGTCCTATATGTACCACAGCAACTACCCACAGTGGTACAGTAGGTCCTATATGTACCACAGCAACTATCCACAGTGGTACAGTAGGTCCGATATGTACCACAGCAACTACCAACAGTGGTACAGTAGGTCCTATATGTACAGTGGTACAGTAGGTCTTATATGTACCACAGCAACTACCCACAGTGGTACAGTAGGTCCGATATGTACAGTGGTACAGTAGGTCCTATATGTACTACAGCAACTACCAACAGTGGTACAGTAGGTCCGATATGTACCACAGCAACTACCCACAGTGGTACAGTAGGTCCTATATGTACTACAGCAACTACCAACAGTGGTACAGTAGGTCCGATATGTACCACAGCAACTACCAACAGTGGTACAGTAGGTCCTATATGTACAGTGGTACAGTAGGTCTTATATGTACCACAGCAACTACCCACAGTGGTACAGTAGGTCCGATATGTACCACAGCAACTACCCACAGTGGTACAGTAGGTCCGATATGTACAGTGGTACAGTAGGTCTTATATGTACCACAGCAACTACCAACAGTGGTACAGTAGGTCCTATATGTACAGTGGTACAGTAGGTCTTATATGTACCACAGCAACTACCCACAGTGGTACAGTAGGTCCGATATGTACCACAGCAACTATCCACAGTGGAACAGTAGGTCCGATATGTACAGTGGTACAGTAGGTCTTATATGTACCACAGCAACTACCCACAGTGGTACAGTAGGTCCGATATGTACCACAGCAACTACCCACAGTGGTACAGTAGGTCCGATATGTACAGTGGTACAGTATGTCCTATATGTACTACAGCAACTACCCACAGTGGTACAGTAGGTCCGATATGTACAGTGGTACAGTAGGTCCTATATGTACTACAGCAACTACCAACAGTGGTACAGTAGGTCCGATATGTACCACAGCAACTACCCACAGTGGTACAGTAGGTCCTATATGTACTACAGCAACTACCCACAGTGGTACAGTAGGTCCGATATGTACCACAGCAACTACCCACAGTGGTACAGTAGGTCCGATATGTACAGTGGTACAGTAGGTCCTATATGTACAGTGGTACAGTAGGTCCTATATGTACAGTGGTACAGTAGGTCCTATATGTACTACAGCAACTACCCACAGTAGTACAGTAGGTCCGATATGTACCACAGCAACTACCCACAGTAGTACAGTAGGTCCGATATGTACCACAGCAACTACCCACAGTGGTACAGTAGGTCCGATATGTACCACAGCAACTATCCACAGTGGAACAGTAGGTCCGATATGTACAGTGGTACAGTAGGTCTTATATGTACCACAGCAACTACCCACAGTGGTACAGTAGGTCCGATATGTACCACAGCAACTACCCACAGTGGTACAGTAGGTCCTATATGTACTACAGCAACTACCCACAGTGGTACAGTAGGTCCGATATGTACCACAAAGTAAATCAAATGACCCAACTAAGTAGTCAATAAACAGGACAATACACAAGACAAACAAATGTCGAAGAAATGGTTACCGACTTTGAACGGTTACTCGTAGTAGGCAAAACGGCCTACTGGTTAACTTTAATAGATTGTATTGGTCCAAAACTTAGCTGAACATTGTTTGTGCAATTTATACCGGTAAAAATGTTTTAAATTGAAAAAAGAGAAGATTACGTTCCTTGCATAGATATTTCACATTGGAAGTTATCGCTAAACAATATCCACGGATCAATTCAGCTATGGTGCTAACTCTTTTAATTATCTGGTTTTATCAGCCTGCGAACATTGACTCATTTCGAAACTGGATAAAAGGAGTATTTGAAGTTCAATCAATGTTAATCTCACAGTATATGTGTATATGTTAGCGCTATGTGTCTTTATTTGGTACCCTGGTATATACCAATCTTGTTACCCTGGTATATACCAATCTTGGAACCCTGGTATATACCAATCTTGGTACCCTGGTATATACCAATCTAATATTTTAAAAATTAATCGCGTCCTTAAAATTGATTTATTACTATTATATATATTTAAAAATTCGGTTCAAATTACAAGTTTACCTTCGGTATCACATAGCGTTTCAAATATATTTGGTATCGTACAGCGCTTTATGTTGCAAATGCATTGCCCTCTGGATGTTAATATATTGCACCACTTAAATGCCTTAAATGTATATATACAACGCCTCATTGATGGTTTCTTTCCCTCTACATACCTCGTGGATGACTATATTACACGCCTCGTGGAGGTCTAAGGACTATCACAAACTGGTGACGTGATTTACAAACTTCGTAAGATCCTTGTTCATAATCACTTTCATACTATCTTTGTTAATCTTGTTCAAAGGTTTATCAAAAGAGGTTATGACCCTATCATTTTGCAACGCCCTGCATGCTTGGTGGTGGACCCATTTACAGTTCCTCACTATGCTTTCCTCTTTCAAAGTGCGATGACCGGACAGGCTGTGGACCTATGGTGAGGTCTAATCTAAAGCACAAAGAACGGTGACGTTTGATGTGTGTATGCAATCTTGTCTTGTCCCTAATGGTTTATTCTCTTGTTGCTCTAGCTTCTGACAAGTCATTGAGTACCTATTTCGTGACTTTCTAGGCTAATGTTTTTTGTATTTATATATATACGAGAATCTTTGTGTTTCACTTATATTGCCTTTTAATGCTGTCTTGTTGGCTAGAGAATAGTTCATGGCTTTATTTACACTGTCCCGTTTTACTGGGATGACAGTATGGTAAATGTGAGGTTGGTGCACCCTAGAACCTGGTTTAAACCCCCAGCGGCCTTTTTCGCCACTGACCGTTCCAAGGCGGTCAACCCCTTTTGTGTTTGTGTCGTCATATGCATTTATTCATGTTTGTAGATGTGCGTGTTTACTGTGTTTTGTGAAAGCTGCATTTCCTGTTCGACTTCTGTACATATGTCTATATATCACTCCATCTATAGACCTTATGGATGACTATATTACACGCCTCGTCGATGTCTATATATCTCTCCCTCTATAGCCTCGTGGATGGCTATATTACACGCCTCGTCGATGTCTATATATCTCTCCTTCTATAGACCTCGTGGATGACTGTATTACACGCCTCGTCGATGTCTATATTTCACTCCCTCTATATACCTCGTGGATGACTGTATTACACGCCTCGTCGATGTCTATATATCTCTCCCTCTATAGACCTCGAGGATGACTGTATTACACGCCTCGTCGATGTCTATATATCACTCCCTCTATATACCTCGTGGATGACATTATTACACGCCTTGTCGATGTCTATATATTACTCCCTCTATATATCTCGTGGATGACTGTATTACACGCCTCGTCGATGTCTATATATCACTCCCTCTATATACCTCGTGGATGACTATATTACACGCCTCGTCGATGTATATACATGGATATTTTATTTATTATAGTACAGTGTTTTACATTATAATACAACATTCGTTCAAGATTTAAACAGCCAGCCTACAGAGGCAGCCAGACTACAGAGGCATCCCAGCCAGCCTACAGAGGCTTATGATGCACTTTCAAGAAACACAAATGTTATAAATAGGTGAGAAATACTCAGTCAATGCAAATAAAATTCCGTAGTTAGTTCTATATTCTGTAGATTTTATTTGTAACATTTGTTTGCTACTACTTAGCCTACATATTTGGATTTAATTCGTGTGATAATAGTTCATATTATATATATATAATGTATGTACGTATTTCAATGAAAAGTTATGTATAGACATTTCGAACAGCATTGGATCAGACTCCGGCATTTATGCAAATAAATAATATTCAGTTTGTAACACTGATACACGTTAGTCACTCAAGATATTCGGCTGGTAATTGTATAGCCACTGCTGCTAATTGCAGAGTTTAATATAACTGTTACTTCTTAGAGTTTAGTGTGCTTGATGAAACACCGCTATAATAATCCTGTGTCACTGACACACATGTTCGGTTGTTAACTGTCGTTTAACTTGTTATTTACAAGGATCACATTGCACCCGTTATATGCTTCTATTATAAAGTTTGATATTATTTTACTGTCCTCCTTATCCACTATGCGCTTGAACATGTCGCTTTCGGAGCCAGGTCTAGAACAGTGTTGGAAGTGTTTCATTCTTAGTTCATTATACGAACTGCATACGATCAAGAAGTGTGTTTCATCTTCTACGCTACTGTCGCCACACGTTCTGCATACCCGGTAATCGATCGGTACCAAAGGACGCGGCCAAGTTCCACCGCGATAGGGAATACCCCACATCTGAATCTTGCCAGCGCCGACCTTTGCCTGAGTGATAGCTGTCCATTAATATAAGGCACACAAACGTACGAGTCTTTAAACTGTTTGTTTCACTTTTTCAGACAAGTATCATTCTGTGTCGTATACAAATCACAGAAGTGTGTCATGTTACAATGATCTAAGATCTGTCTTACATCTGCACACCAAGCGTCTTTAAGCACCATTGTATTTTCAATATCCCAGAGCAATACGCGATGATCAATTCTTCTAGGAGGTAGTCCCACAAGTCTGTGCCATAATCGTATTATGTCACAATGCCGTCGCGACAATGGATTTGTCCAACCTGCTTCACAGTCAAGAGTGATACGCGATGTTTGTCTACTAACTTCAAGAAATGTCCCTATAGCTTTGTGCTGAAGTTTGTCCAATTTGTCATATGTTTTATAACCCCATACGCCTTCAGCATAATCGGTAACCGGTACAACTGTACACTCATAGATTTTTTCATAGGTGTCGAAGTTAAGTCTGTTATTTGCAAAGTGCTCTTTGCTATCAACTCCCCAAGTGCCCTTCCGCTTGCGTCACTTAGGATATGCATGCCGTGTGCCTTGTTCAGGCTATCGTTTATATCCAAGCCAAGGTATGAATTGCCGACTTCAATATTTAAATCCCAAAATTTAAACTGAAAATTTGTAGTGCTTTTTCGTTTTCTACAATGCACTATTTTAGTTTCGTCAATATTTATTGAGAGTCGCCATTTACAGGTCCAGTTGTGTAACACATTTAACATACGTTGAAGAGCATCGGGATTCTCCGCTATTAAGACAAAATCATCGGCAAACATCAGTATACTGAGTCTTTCACCATCAAGTAATGGAACACCAAGATGTAAACTGTTTATCTCCACCGCTATGTCGTTTTCGAAAATCGCGAAAATCGTAGGTGCGAGATTATTTCCCTGAACTACTCCTAAATTTACAGAGAACCAGTCATTGAAACTTGTTAACGCGTTCACGTGCTTCTATACCGCTTTACAACGATGTTTTAATGCTGTATATTTTACCGGCAAACAAAAGGTAGTCTATATTGACAGAGTCGAATGCTTTAGCAAATTCGACAAAACACAAATGCGTTTGTTGCTTCAAAAGCTTTCTGTTTCTGATAACTGTTGTTAAAGTGTACATGACCTCATTTTGCGAACTCCATTCTGTTTCTCACACATGGTATTGTTCGTATTCAGAAAGTTAACAACCCGTCGATTTAAGATCTCGTTAAAATGCTTAGATACCGATGACAGCAGACTAATCCCTCTATAGATCAGGGGGTCTCTGCAGTCTTTACCGTTCTTTAATATGGTGAATAATAGCATATATATCACTCCATCTACGTACTTTGTGGATGGCTTTATTACATACCTCGACGAGGTCTATATATCACTGCATCTACATACTTTGTGGATGGCTATATTACACACATCGTCAAGGTGTTTATACCACTCCATCTACATACTGTGTGGATGGCTATATTACACACATCGTCGAGGTGTATATATCACTCCATCTACATACTTTGTGGATGGCTATATTACACACATCGTCGAGGTGTATATATCACTCCATCTACATACTTTGTGGATGGCTATATTACACACATCGTCGAGGTGTATATACCACTCCATCTACATACTTTGTGGATGGCTATATTACACACATCGTCGAGGTGTATATATCAATCCATCTACATACTTTGTGGATTGCTATATTACACACATCGTCGAGGTGTATATACCACTCCATCTACATACTTTGTGGATGGCTATATTACACACATCGTCGAGGTGTATAAATCACTCCATCTACATACTTTGTGGATGGCTATATTACACACATCGTCGAGGTGTATATATCAATCCATCTACATACTTTGTGGATGGCTATATTACACACATCGTCGAGGTGTATATACCACTCCATCTACATACTTTGTGGATTGCTATATTACACACATCGTCAAGGTGTATAAATCACTCCATCTACATACTTTGTGGATGGCTATATTACACACATCGTCGAGGTGTATATATCAATCCATCTACATACTTTGTGGATGGCTATATTACACACATCGTCGAGGTGTATATACCACTCCATCTACATACTTTGTGGATGGCTATATTACACACATCGTCGAGGTGTATGAATCACTCCATCTACATACTGTGTGGATGGCTATATTACACACATCGTCGAGGTGTATATATCACTCCATCTACATACTTTGTGGATGGCTATATTACACACATCGTCAAGGCGTATATACCACTCCATCTACATACTTTGTGGATGGCTATATTACACACATCGTCGAGGTGTATATATCACTCCATCTACATACTTTGTGGATGGCTATATTACACCACACATCGTCGAGGTGTATATACCACTCCATCTACATACTTTGTGGATGGCTATATTACACACATCGTCAAGGTGTATATACCACTCCATCTACATACTTTGTGGATGGCTATATTACACACATCGTCGAGGTGTATATATCACCCCATCTACATACTTTGTGGATGGCTATATTACACACATCGTCAAGGTGTATATATCAATCCATCTACATACTTTGTGGATGGCTATATTACACACATCGTCAAGGTGTATATATCAATCCATCTACATACTTTGTGGATGGCTATATTACACACATCGTCGAGGTGTATATACCACTCCATCTACATACTTTGTGGATGGCTATATTACACACATCGTCGAGGTGTATATACCACTCCATCTACATACTTTGTGGATGGCTATATTACACACATCGTCAAGGTGTATATATCAATCCATCTACATACTTTGTGGATGGCTATATTACACACATCGTCGAGGTGTATATACCACTCCATCTACATACTTTGTGGATGGCTATATTACACACATCGTCAAGGTGTATATATCAATCCATCTACATACTATGTGGATGGCTATATTACACACATCGTCAAGGTGTATATATCAATCCATCTACATACTTTGTGGATGGCTATATTACACACATCGTCAAGGTGTATATATCAATCCATCTACATACTTTGTGGATGGCTATATTACACACATCGTCGAGGTGTATATATCACTCCATCTACATACTTTGTGGATGGCTATATTACACCGCACATCGTCGAGGTGTATATACCACTCCATCTACATACTTTGTGGATGGCTATATTACACACATCGTCAAGGTGTATATACCACTCCATCTACATACTTTGTGGATGGCTATATTACACACATCGTCGAGGTGTATATATCACCCCATCTACATACTTTGTGGATGGCTATATTACACACATCGTCAAGGTGTATATATCAATCCATCTACATACTTTGTGGATGGCTATATTACACACATCGTCAAGGTGTATATATCAATCCATCTACATACTTTGTGGATGGCTATATTACACACATCGTCGAGGTGTATATATCACTCCATCTGCATACTTTGTGGATGGCTATATTACACACATCGTCGAGGTGTATATATCACTCCATCTACATACTTTTTGGATGGCTATATTACACACATCGTCGAGGTGTATATACCACTCCATCTACATACTTTGTGGATTGCTATATTACACACATCGTCAAGGTGTATATATCAATCCATCTACATACTTTGTGGATGGCTATATTACACACATCGTCAAGGTGTATATATCAATCCATCTACATGCTTTGTGGATGGCTATATTACACACATCGTCGAGGTGTATATACCACTCCATTTACATATTTTGTGGATGGCTATATTACACACATCGTCAAGGTGTATATATCAATCCATCTACATACTTTGTGGATGGCTATATTACACACATCGTCGAGGTGTATATACCACTCCATCTACATACTTTGTGGATGGCTATATTACACACATCGTCAAGGTGTATATATCAATCCATCTACATACTTTGTGGATGGCTATATTACACACATCGTCAAGGTGTATATATCAATCCATCTACATACTTTGTGGATGGCTATATTACACACATCGTCGAGGTGTATATACCACTCCATCTACATACTTTGTGGATGGCTATATTACACACATCGTCAAGGTGTATATATCAATCCATCTACATACTTTGTGGATGGCTATATTACACACATCGTCAAGGTGTATATATCAATCCATCTACATACTTTGTGGATGGCTATATTACACACATCGTCGAGGTGTATATATCACTCCATCTACATACTTTGTGGATGGCTATATTACACCACACATCGTCGAGGTGTATATATCACTCCATCTACATACTTTGTGGATGGCTATATTACACACATCGTCGAGGTGTATATACCACTCCATCTACATACTTTGTGGATGGCTATATTACACACATCGTCGAGGTGTATATATCACTCCCTCTACATACTTTGTGGATGGCTATATTACAAACATCGTCGATGTGTAAATATCACTCCATCAACATACTTTGTGGATGGCTATATTACACACCTCGTCGAGATCTATATATCACTCCCTCTATATACCTCACGAGTGACTATAAATCACACCTCCAGGATGAAAATATATTTCACCGTCTACGTACAATCTTCGTACCTCGTGGATATACCAGGAAATTGAAGTGAATCACACAGTAGCCTTATACAAAACCAATTCTTAATTAATTGAGGTAAGTAAGCGTTACAACTCGAATTACTAGAAAGTAGAACTATTGGTACGATTTGGAGAGCAGAGCCATATTCAGTCTTACACATATTAAACGCCGACAAAGACACATTAAATGGCATGCAACCTAATTCATTAGGGTCCGTATTCATAAAGCTTCTTAGCAAAATCTTAACTTTAAGTCTAAACATATATCTTAAAATAGATGGTTTGTTGTGTCCCTAAAAGGTTAATAAGGATTTTAAAAACATGTAAAAATCATAAATTTTGACTTAAGTAATGTTTTCCACTTAAGTTGCTTTATGAATATGGGCCTAGATCGATATTCATTCTTACACATATTAAATGCCGACAAAGACCCATTAAATGACACACAACCTAATTTATTAGAGTCCGTATTCATAAAACTTCTTAGCAAAACCTTAACTTAAGACAAATTTTATCAATTTTTAAATACCCTTTACTATTGATTTTAGATGTTTTCTTTATAATTTCAATAAGGTTATGGATAATAAAACCTACATCTAAATACATATCTTAAAGTAGATGGTTTGTAATGTCACTGAGGTGTTAATAAGGATAATTAAAAATATGTAAACATCTTAAATTTCGCCTTAAATAATATTTTCCACTTTAGTTGCTTTATGAATATGGGACAGAGCTGTTGGTGTCTGTAATTGAAGCCGAGTTTTTATGAAGTCATAATTTACATCAATGTTAACAACTCCTAACGGAACAAACAGTGTGGCCGCCAAAGGCAAACATTCGCATACTTGACATTCAACTGAAAGTTAATCCAGCTCTTAAAATGTGATAGTTAATTTATGTTTCAGTGCTTCGTCGACGTGGTACCATCTGATGGCATTATCTACATAATATATAGCTATATATATGCAATACATATAGTTTGTAACACTCTTAAAGCGCAGCACCGACTACAGATCAGTAATGGTATTACTTACTTTCCTTAGGGGTCATCGATTTAATATCTATGGCTTTAAAATAGAATACCGTTTAAAGCAGGAGCGCGAGATATTATGCGTCTGATATAACCTCTCATGAAAAGACCCTGCTATTTTTCTCTCTTGTTTGTGTTTGTATTCGCAAGAAATTTACTCACCAGTATTTTTATCTTAAGAACTTAATTGTATAAGAATTGTTTTCAATAAAGCTATCTAAGGTATGGTATGGTATGGTGTGTGGTGTGGTGTGGTGTGGTGTGGTGAGATGCGGTGAGGTGTGGTGTTGTGTGGTGTGGTGCGGTGCGGTGCGGCGTGGCGTGGTGTGGTGTGGTGTGGTGTGGTGTGGTGTGGTGTGGTGTGGTGTGGTGTGGTGTGGTGTGGTGTGGTGTGGTGTGGTGTGGTGTGGTGTGGTGTGGTGTGGTGTGGTGTGGTGTGGTGCACGAAATGTTATGCTATGTTATGTTATGTGTTACATTATGTTATGTTATGCTATGCTATGTAATGCTATGCTCCGTTATGCTATGCTATGCTGTGTTTGTTTTTTATAGCTGTAAGTATTATGATTTTATAACATAGGTCACTGAATAGCGGGCAAAAGAGATTAAAGAGATATGCGTCTTTCATGACATTTTGGTTACATTAATCGAATTACAAAGCTCAGATTATCGCAAGCTATATTGAGGATTATGAAAATACAATCTATAAATTCTTTGGCATTCGGATTTATCTGCGGGAACGTTGTTTAATTACCTCCCTAACCTAAACGTACGGGCGTATATCTAGAATAGTTTCTCCTAGATTTAGTGCCATTCGAGTGGCGATTGTCAGTTTATGACTTAATGAATTCATGAACGGAATATCTCCTTGATACTGATGCAACGAGAGAGAGAGAGAGAGAGAGAGAGAGAGAGAGAGAGAGAGAGAGAGAGTGAATGTCCAAGAATATCGAACATGCTGTGAATTTAAATATGCCAAAATATTGCCTAGTTATAGCCTATGTATTGCCACATAACACAGGTAGTATTACGAATAGTAAAAGCATATATAAAAGCCGAACAGGAGATGCTGCATTTACACAATACAGTCAAGCAAAAACACGAATTTTAAACAAGCACCACTTTCAAGGATAAATCAAAGCAAGGTATGGGACACACACACATTAAATGATTGACAATAATGGGTAACGCCGTGGAACAGTCTGTACATGTAGCAAAATGACCGCTGGAGTCATGTTGAACCAGTACATTCAATAGCTATAGATTATTAGATTTGTATTGGGATGTGTGCACGAGTTCTGTCACGTATTAATATTGCATGACTTTAGGAGCGCAATATCTATGCGCGAAAGAACGAGTACATATATCCCAATATAAATCTAATAACCTTTTTATTGCATACGCATTTTAAAATTAGAGCCAATAAAATAGGTTGTAACATTTAATTTTCACCAATTTTTTTATTTGAAACAAACATATTGTCGTTACATCGTGGGAATTTTCACAATGAATACAACATTGCTTACATCACGTGACGTATTTATTTAGCCATGAACCGGGAATTGCACCAATCACGAATGAGTATACATAACACATCCAGTATGACTTACTACATGTCAATATGAGCGAATATTGACTTTTCCTGTTACACTGAACGTAAACGGAGCTTGTAAATGCGTCTGCGCTAATTAGGAATACAGTGCATGTAGAAGTTTCGTTTCTTCACCACTTCGTTTGTATTCCCGATTTTAAAAGATTGAGCAATATCATAGTGTATCTTCCCATGATGCGAAACATTCACCATTAATACACAGTCAATTACATACATTGAGAAGTAAAGTAGAGATGAATTCGAATAAACTTTGAACATTTCCAGAATTTATAATCCTATTTTTGTTATATTTTCTAGGAAAATACAGCGGCTTTTAATTAAGAGTCAAATAAAATAATTTCGGTTACCTTTTTCAAGATCAGGATTTTATTCTTGTATGCGTTTCTTTTAAATATATTGCCTTATTAGATTGATGCATTGAAACATCATATGTTACATTAAATGTTACATTAAAAGTGTATGTGTACTTTATGAGATTGAAACGAACATTTCTTTGTACTAAAATTGTAGACATAGAGTCTATAAAAATAGCTAAACCGGATAACAGAAATTAAAGCAGACGAAACAGTTAATACTACATAATTGAACTGTTGTCTATCGACTCATCACCACATTATATTGAGAGCCGCCCTAGAGAGAGAAGACGGATACATAGGAATAGGGTAACACCACACCTCTTGCAATAAGTGAATTGAACTGTTGTTTATCGACTCACCACCATATATTGAGAGCCGCTCTAGAAAGAGAAGACGGATACCTAGGAATTGGGTTAACACCACACCTCTTGCAATAAGTGAATTGAATGGTTGTTTAACGACACCTCGATACAATATATACTGAATAAAAAACGAAACGTCCGACTTGTTTGCTGTTTTTTCCATAGGTCAGTTTATGAGGGCGTATAAAAGCTTAAACAGCGTTTTAATAAAGCAATGTTTGATGTTTGTAAGGACACTTAAGTGAGTGCTGAATTTCACATTCAAAAGTTGCAAATTTTCCAAGCAATAATATTTTATGGATGATATGGAAATGTTAAAAGGAGATAATATGATGATTGTAGATAATCAAAAGCTGCCATCTCTACACAATCTGTGTTATGTTTTTTGTGCTTTGTTTTGGTAAGGAACATATACTTTGTCTCGGAAAAAAATCGGTAATTTTCGTAGATTTAATTTGTTTTTGTGGCCAAAATGCATGTTTTAAGAAAATGAAGGCTAACTCTCTAGAGTACTGAACTTTTCAAAAACATCCTTAGTTGGCGGTCTATCTAATTATTCTTAAAACATCATTATTTTTTTCCTGTTTTGCTGTCTAGACAATCAGCATCAACGTCAGCGAACGTTTGCTTTTATGTTCAGTATATTGCGTTAAGAAATTAAATGAGCCGAAATCATGTCTCTTACTAGCCATTGAATTGTTGTTTTACAACTGTCTCATGCCTCTTGTTAGAAATGAATTGAATCATTTTGCAATTAATGCACTGACATTTTGTTTAACGACTGGCTAATCGGCACATTATACTGAGAGCTCCCGTGGGGAGAGAGGAAGGCTATGTATGAACCTGGGAACCGTGTATCGTTTGCTAATTTCTCTGGTTTTGGACTTTCGTGTCAGAGATTACCTTTGGGTAGAATTTACTTCTATTTACACTGTATTTTCAATGTGGGCACTGAAATCAAGATAATAGCGAGGTTGTGTACAAAAAAACTGATTTAAGCTAACCATTTGGTCATATTTCCTACTAAGCGTTTTAAGTAATCGCTCTTTGTCGTGTGAATTTTTATTTTATAGTTAATTTGCTTTTTATTTGTGCTACAGTGTGCTACAGTTTGGGCCTACGGTGGAATTTAGTTTGGGGCTGTGCTTTATATAGGACCATTTTCCTCATTAAAAGACTCAGTTCAAATTGGTTATTGGTAAGGTAATAACTGTTTAACAAGATCTCTCGCGACGCCATATTAGGTCACGTTCGTTAACTGTTAAAAAGTTATTTTAAAAGGCAGAAAATATGCAAATCGAAAATTCATTATTAATTATTGTTATTTAAGGAAACGCTAGGTTACAAATGCAAAAATGTGATGGGCATGACATTTTAGTTACAATGATTTGTTTGTATAATGTTCATTCTACCAAAAAATATTTATATAACAATCCAATAATTAGACCGGAAATAAAACTATTTTCAGAGGGTTTATAGTGTGCGAGATCAAAACCTGGTGTTTGGGACTTCGAAATCATCTAATCCGCGGGCCTAGCCCTCCAGGCATTGATCTGACACGATAAAATCCCGCTGAATATATTTCTTTTAATTAACATTATATTGTTTCATTATTATGTTACTGAGATCTGCCCAGAAAGTGGGGAAGAATGCTTACGGAGTAATGAAACTGTGCCTCTTGCAAACATTGTATGCTATTTTTTTTCATTTTATCTGGTCTATACAAGTAATAGTATATTTACAACTCATTGTCGTTATCAGAAGAATCCAAAGTGATATTGACTTGCCTGATAAGGTTTTGTTTACAGTGTATTGTGTTTGCACTATTTTCTATTGCAAAGTGTTAACCGTTTATTCTGTGGTATAATGTTTCCGGGAATCGAATGTTTCGAAGCATGACATATTACTCTCGTTAATAAACGTATTCCTTAAAATTGACATTTACCGTTTAACCTTTTAAATTATCGGTTAACTCATCATTTAAATCTTCCGATATGTTAAATGTGTAACACAATAGTTAAATGTCATACCCTGTGTATTTACAAATATTTGTACACCTTTCTACAACGCCTATTCACACAGTGAGTCAATATCGATAATTAATGACGACGCTACGTAACGGCCACTTAACAACTGACAGTGTGTTTACTATCTGCTGAAAATCATTCCGGAATTAATTTAATTGTATATCACGAGAAACAGCTATTTAACGTTGAGAAATTATTGCAACAAATGAGCACGATTTTTCTATCAGCGTGCAAATGGTCTTCCCGAGGGAGCAATTATCCAAAAGTCGACACATTATACAGAAATAATAGACTACGAAAATAGAAAACCGATTCCTTATGGAACATAACAGGACAAAGTTACACGCGTAGTTTCATTCAGTTGGCCAATCGGTATTTCTGGCAGTAGCAGAGATTAAATTTTCTCTCAAAGCTCCGGTATGCTTTCGAAGTCGATAGTTCATGGCTGGGATTTCTTTATTTGCGCTGTCCCGTTTTATTGGGTTGACAGTAGGGTAAATGTGAGGTTTGGTGCACCCTAGAACCTGGTTTAAACCCCAGCGGCCTATTTTGCCACTGATAGTTCCAAGGCGGTAGCCCTATTGTCAACCTTGTAGTGTTTGTGATGTCTTATTTGGGCTTTTATTCATCTTTAAAAAAATTCTTTGTTTCTGTGTATGTTTGTGGTTAACTGTCGTCCTTGAATGCTGCTTTTCCTGTTCGAGTTTTATATATATATTAACTACTCCTCAATAGCTGTTTGAAAGTGTGAGACATCCGGTCAATTAAACACCTGCTTTAGTGTTTTTGTAAACTCGAGATACCCGATACGTTAATTTCAAAGTTAAAGATCCGGTCAACTAAATCAGTGGTATGTTTGTAGAAGTAAGTGACTTGTTTGTAATTGCAACTTAATTTAAAGAAATACCACAACGAATGAATGACGAGGGAACTCTTTCATCGCTTGATAATGTCATCAGTTTGGAATGGAAATGGGGATGAGCATGGTAAGGGGAAACAATGATAATACTCGAGATGAAGATGGTTACTAAAACTGAACTAATTCCATATCATGGTATTCAAATTTAGTTCCCATTGTGTGAGTTCGAGACCCTGTTTGAAACGGAAGTTGCTTATCTCTTTCGCAGATGCCAATTGTCCCCGACATATTTTCAAAAACAAAAAATGACAGTTTTGGAGAGAATACAAAATAGCAAGATACTCTGTATTCTACTCGCCTGATATCATTGTAAATGAAGACATAGTATAAAACAAAGCAGTTCAGAAGATAATTATATAATAGTGAATGTCGACATAAACATGATAAATCCAAATACATTACCGCTTTTTTCTCTTTTCTCTTTTCTCTTTTTAAAAACAGAGGGTATATAAAATGTGACGATAACTATCGGAAAGGGCATCCCGTGTATGCGAAGAAAACAAACAACAGAGAAATGAATCAGACATGGTTTATGGAGTCTGTTCATGAGAGGTTTCTGTTAATATATTAAATTAAAGTTATAATTCACGAAATACCGGGAGTGTTTGTGCTTTTACCAGCAAAAGTAAAAGATAAGTGTAAACACTGACTTCACTGAAGTCACAAACTGAAACGGCGTTGTTCTCTGAAACTACAGTTTAAACTATATACTAAAACATTAATTATCCTGCTATTCGATTGGCTTATGTTAAAAAGCGAGCGACTTTTAAATTCTTCTTAACTATCAGTCGTTAAACCGTCAAACACGTGACATAATTTAGTTTGATTTCAATGCACTTGTTAAACTGTTGAAACCACAAAAATGCGTTTGGAAAGGGTTACCAAAAGTTTTAATTATGACTTGTGCGACAGTTATGGTCGGAAATCGACACTATTTGAGAAAAAAGGAGAAAAACAAATGTATTTGAGAATGAATCATTGATATTTCAATATAGGTATCGGGCCTAGCGACCTCCGAAGATTGGAATGAATAACAATTCTGACTGTAAGCATGGTAAGACGTTTTACCGATTTTATCTTAACCTTAATAGTCAGTGTAAATTAATACAGATAGCGGGATCTCTTAAAAGTAACAAACACAAAAAAGAGAGCAAAGTAGCAAACTCGGTTTTATTGAGTTTGTTCATGGTAAGTAATGTATGGTCCCAAAGTAATAAGACTACTGACTGTGTCAGCGGTCGACCTTTTACAGTCGCCAAACAGCACTAAATACATGCTAGTGTGAATGTCTCTCACGTACCTTATAATATTCTGCTTTAAAGCCACACTGAATAGGTTTGATGATCCCAACGGACCAGTAAGTAATACCACATTTGATTAATAGCCGGGGAGACCTTTTACAGCTTTCACACAGCACTAGACAAACGCGAGCGAGAAAGTAATATATATAATTCATTTGAATGACGTACTAACATTGTTTTCGAGCGCTTCCGTGGTCGAGGGGTTAACGACATTGCGTTGTAAACCTTTTTGCCTTTAACCGCTTAGAATCTCACTGGACGCTCAACTTGTAAGTGAGAAAGGGTCGATTCTTACGGATGGCAGGAGGTATACAGTACTGGTTCTTACCAGGACAAGTGGTCTGCCTCTACTCTAAACAAATCGACCTAAAATGTGCTAAACATGACGTAATACAACATACAAACAAACAAATAAACCTAACACTTTGTTTAAGGGAATGTGATGGTAACAAACAATTTCATATACAATACATTAAAGGAAATTCATAGCAGCGTGAAAGATCTGTCCACAACAGTTGAAACAAAATTCCCAAGTAGTTAAACACTGTATACATGTCTTAAGGATGTCCATTATTCACAAAACCGGTAAATATGTGTTTGGTTGTTACTTTTTTTTGGTTGGGTTGAAAGAAAACGAACTGAGGAGAAGGTGTAGTCTTTCCTGAATGCAGATAGCCAAACAAATGCATGCATTTTAAAAACAATTATATTTATACTCTACATTATATTTAAAGGTAAAGACAGACAATGTCACATCTCAAACGTATTAGTGCTAAGCATAGCGTTACCCACTTAGAATGGGCAAAGACAAAAGGTGCCATTGGGTGATTTAGTTGGTGATATAGCCTACCTTTATCATATTTTCATTATAATCAAACCAAATAAAACAAGTTTAAATAATGAAACTCCTGACTAGCTATCCGCTAAATAACTTGGTAGCATTAATAGTCAATTATAATAATATTCAGAGATGATCATGTGTATATTAGATAATCACCAATAATATATCCATTGCTTATCAGAAGAAAGAAAATAAACCGATCAGAAATAAAGACAAAAAAACAAATTTACCGAGCTTTTCAGTTTATGTAGGCAAGTGATCAGTGTAAATGTAACAAGAAGTGTCAATGCAAGACGGATCGGTGCAAACTAAACGCTTCAGTGCATGTCTAATGGAACAAAGTAAGTATTGCGTGTCAATGCAAGTCAAGTGGTCAATTAATCCTAAATACAAAATACAAAATAGCGGTGCTCGTGAAAGGGTCTGTGATTAGAAGAGAAAAATATGCCGGGTGTGTTTTGCACAGGAATAATTAAAACATAATAATTTTAAACTGCAAATTGGGGTATTAATCAGTAAACCATATGAATCATCCAAACGTTTACCTTCGGCCTTATAACTATCCAATCGTTCAATCACTTGGCTGACAAAGCATTTACCGTTAACGTATTTGTTAAATGCCATGCCCTTTGCATTGTCCAATAATTGCAGTCTGTCTTTGTCTTCGTACATCGTTTGTTCACAATGCCAAACTAATGATGAATATATTATCACTTTACCAACTAATTTTATGATTGCTTTCATGCTAAATTGATGTTAAATTTCGAGTGGAGTTCCTGTAATTGTTTGCTGTGTTAATCAGACATTTAAGGACTGGGTCCCGAATTCATGAATACCTAAACCAATTCCGCTTTCATACTTTACAACATAGAGCCACCCATAAATGAGTGTCGTTTAAAAACACTGAGCACGTCAAAAATGGTACCATATAGAAATACAACAAAATAATTATTGCTTTTTGGAATATTTTAAATAAATTGGATGTATAGTTGAAAAGCGAATGTAGCGTTCAAGGACCACAGTTAATCAAACATATGCATTGAAACTAACAACAATTGCAAGGGGACGGACTTTTAAAATAATTATTGTTAGTAAATAATATTAATCATATAGTATTTAACAATACTAGAATAATAACTTTTACAGTTCTAATTAGAACTTTATGAGAACGATATTCTCCAGAACTATATGATAACGATATTCTCCAGAACTTTATGATAACGATATTCTCCAGAACTATATGATAACGATATTCTCCAGAACTATATGATAACGATATTCTCCAGAACTTTGTGATAACGATATTCTCCAGAACTTTGTGATAACGATATTCTCCAGAACTTTGTGATAACGATATTCTCCAGAACTATATGATAACGATATTCTCCAGAACTTTGTGATAACGATATTCTCCAGAACTATATGATAACGATATTCTCCAGAACTTTGTGATAACGATATTCTCCAGAACTTTATGATAACGATATTCTCCAGAACTTTGTGATAACGATATTCTCCAGAACTTTATGATAACGATATTCTTCAGAAATTTATGATAACGATATTCTCCAGAACTTTATGATAACGATATTCTCCAGAACTTTGTGATAACGATATTCTCCAGAACTTTGTGATAACGATATTCTTCAGAAATTTATGATAACGATATTCTCCAGAACTAAAAGATTTAGAACTATCTTTGTCTAAATGAACTAAATGATTCAGAACTATCTTCTGTCTAAATGAAGATGTCATTTTCCTTATTAAAATCCATCCTAAGGTAAGCATGTTACACTACATTTACTTTGTGTGTTGAGTGTAGTAATGTTAAAGGACCAATAGACATACATTAAAGTTCATGGGTCTATCTTGACTCTTTTTTAAATATTCGCCAGATTGTCCAGTTAGTTTGTCTACATAACTTATATGTAATTATTTGAAATTCATTGGTATTAGTTATTTGAATGGTTTAATGCAAATAGTGTTTGCATACTGTTAAATGATGATTACATGTACTGGGCCATAATATATGTAAACATTTTATAGAATAACGACGAAACATTGGTCAATTCCAAAATATGTTACAGCGATATATCTAACGATCTGTAAGTAGGTTTAAAGTTAAATGCATAATTCTATATTTTTCTCCATTTTGGCAATTTTAATTTTGAAAAGTTTTTTTTTATTTGCTTTAATAAATATCTGCAGTTTGAAAGACAGATGATACAGAAAGTGAATATGTAGATCTGATGTTTCTTTCAAATTTCAAAAATGTTTTACCGAAGCACCACATGATCAACTAGATAGTGTATGAATTTCGTATTTTTCGTAGGGGTTACATACACATGAGATTTAAAAAAAATATCAAACTGGTAAATATTCGTTAATTGTGTTTTAAATTTCAGATATTGGATCAATGACTAATTTACAGGGGTTGATAAACTTGAAAGAAGCTAAAAGAATTATCAAAATGCCATGAAAAATAAAGGAGAATAGTGTACCACCGATATCTGATATAGGAATGACCTATTGAACATTTTGCAAAAAACATAAATGGAGGCGGCCATCTTGGACTGATGACCTCATCGCGCCTTTTTACAATATACGGCATGCGGGTTAAATGTATTTTAAAGCAAAGAAAATCATTGGAAATGAAAAATAGGCATACAATGTTTACATTTTACATGTGCATATTTATTTTTAATCAATTTGCAGTGAGTTTCTTTGCTTTATAATGCATGTTGTCAATATGTCATATAGGGTAAAAAGGCGCGATGAAGTCATCGTTCTAAGATGGCCGCCTCCATTTATGTTCTTTGCAAATTTTCAATAGGTCATATCTCCTTTATTTTTCATGGCATTTTGATAATTCTTTCAGTTTTTTTTAAGTTTGTCAGAGCCCTGTTAAGGAAAATAGAACATCAACCCATTTAAGCCTAAAGACAGGTTGTAAACTGTATTTATCTCTATGCCATGAATAAAAACATTACAATGGGACCCAATGGGGAAACTAATTGTGGTGTGAGACGTGAATATGCGTCTTAAATACACGTTGGGTCATTGTCTACTATTTTCATCGGTGATATGTTGTCACATAAAGTTAAACAATCTGAAGATAACTTGTCACGATACGTATATAGAGCTATATTTTACATTCATATTAATGTAACGTAATCTGTCATTATGTGTGCTGCTATCTGAAGGAAACAAACGGAATTTACAGCCGACATAATATTTAAGTCCTTTGTCAATGTATTTAGTAGTTTATTAGGTTTTATATTCAAATGATACGCGGCAATCTTTAGTATCTATCAAGCGTTAAATACGCAACTCGGTGTATTAATATTTTCTGGTTTCCTTTGGTCACTAGGTTCGTAAGCTTTAAAGGGATATAATAGAGGTGTGAGATCTGAAGACTCAGTGTTGATAGCAATACTTATAATCGCTTTTAAATTAAACAACTATTTAATTTAAAGATCTCACAACACAATTAGCTCCATTGCGTGTGAAAGTATGATGAGTACACTGTACAAAGAAGGAGTGTGATCTTCGGTTTGAGATATTTTTAATAATTGCTCCTGGATATATAGTGTGAACTTGAATGTGAAGTAAATAGACGACACTGACTGAAAATATGACACATGTATAGGTGCTCAAGGGAAGTATGCATTTAGGTATAATAATACAAATAATACAAAGTGAGCAATGTACCAATTTTCGTGGATTTTCATGAGCGGAAATAACGATAGTTTGCTAAAATTACTTTTAGATTTGAAACGTCACATTCGGTATATAGAAGTGGACTTCATTAGTAATAGCCAACATAGCAATATTGAGTATGTTATGAGATAATTTGTAGAGTGAGGGGCATTGGCTAACATCCTCATACAGTCATTCCCATACAGTCATTCCCATGAAAATGCTTCGAGACGATCTTATATTTAATAAAGTTAACAACAAATGCCTTTTTTGTAATTAAAACTTATGCAGAAAAATAAAATAAGTATTGTTGGCGATGTCATCGGTTTAGTACTGTCAAGTTGCTGCTTTAACTCTCAATAACTAATAAAATACTTGTCCGATATTAAGAAACTACGACTCAGTTTTTTAGTTCAGTTATGTTCAAGCCAATGACAAAACATTTATACCGCTTTTCTGAAAAGAAAAATGTTGACCCGGAAAACTGACATTTCTACTGTACTGTACTCTAAATGACAATAATTCCTAAAATACATGACCGCTTTCCGAAAACTAGAGCTCACTTTTTTAGAACATTTCCAAGTAAAATTTATAATTCTAACAGTTATATTCGCAAATAGTTCATTTTACCACTGAAAAAGTAGTTCCGGCAGTGTAAACATAGCTCTATATTTCACAGTAAGACATTTATTTCATTGTTAAAATGCAGTATTTCATCGCATATCACAAAATAAAATAGTCGATGATAAAAGTACATTTAATAAATACTGTAGCAGCCTAAATACAGACATGGGGATCCCTTGGAAGTAACAAACATAAACAGAGAGAAAAAATAGCAGACTTAGTTTTATTGAATCTGTTCATGAATAGTAATATAACTTGAGGTCCTTGAATGCTACAGTTCCTGTACGACTTGTGTGTGTTTGTGGTTGACTCCCGTCCTTGAATGCTACAGTTCCTGTACGACTTGTGTGTGTTTGTGGTTGACTCCCGTCCTTGAATGCTACAGTTCCTGTACGACTTGTGTGTGTTTGTGGTTGACTCCCGTCCTTGAATGCTACAGTTCCTGTACGACTTGTGTGTGTTTGTGGTTAACTCCCGTTCTTGAATGCTACAGTTCCTGTACGACTTGTGTGTGTTTGTGGTTGACTCCCGTCCTTGAATGCTACAGTTCCTGTACGACTTGTAAGTGTTTGTGGTTGACTCCCGTCCTTGAACGCTACAGTTCCTGTACGACTTGTGTGTGTTTGTGGTTGACTCCCGTCCTTGAATGCTACAGTTCCTGTACGACTTGTGTGTGTTTGTGGTTGACTCCCGTCCTTGAATGCTACAGTTCCTGTACGACTTGTGTGTGTGTGTGGTTGACTCCCGTCCTTGAATGCTACAGTTCCTGTACGACATGTGTGTGTTTGTGGTTGACCCCCGTCCTTGAATGCTACAGTTCCTGTACGACTTGACTTGTGTGAGTTTGTGGTTGACTCCCGTCCTTGAATGCTACAGTTCCTGTACGACTTGACTTGTGTGTGTTTGTGGTTGACTCCCGTCCTTGAATGCTACAGTTCCAGTACGACTTGTGTGTTTGTGGTTGACTCCCGTCCTTGAATGCTACAGTTCCTGTACGACATGCGTGTGTTTGTGGTTGACCCCCGTCCTTGAATGCTACAGTTCCTGTTCGACTTTTATATGTACTTTTACATAACCAACGCGTGTATCTTTACGAAAAATATTTCACTTTGTAGTAAAACCTTGAAACAGGAAAGTGTTGGTGTAATACGGATATTGGATAACACAATGCTTGGTTACACATTCAGTATAATCACACTAACTAAAGAAACACAGACAAAATGAGTATTTGTGGTAGTCGGTGAAAAACTGACCGTTCAAAGGTTCCTCTTTTCTCAAGCCGTGTGTGTTTTCATTGTCATACTCTTTCCTTTTATGCGCATGCGTGTGTTTTTATTGTCATACTCTTTCTTTGTATGCGCATGCGTGTGTTTTCATTGTCATACTCTTTCTTTGTATGCGCATGTTTTTGAATGCGGTCTGTGGATGTGGTTCTTGTTCGATGTTTATATCTACTTATATATTAATAGGTAGCATATTATTGTCAAGGCCATATCATTAATACGTCTTACTTGCAGATATCGGTCTGCGCAGATTAGGCCAATTAAATCGCCCACTAGCGAGTAGCCCAATTTTTTTTCCACACGCATAACTTCGACGTTTGTGTGAGGTCATGTTGCAAATAAACGTACTCCTTTTTGATGCATCAGATAAACATTTTTTACGTCACTTGCTACTTCTCATAAGTTAAAAATAAGAAATTAATATTAAATTGACTTGAAAATAAGTTTTATAAAAGTCTCGTAAAATCTCTCAAAATCTCGTCAAAATCGGCCCAAACGTGAGGAGCGATTTCAAACGTTCTATCTCTCCCAGGCCCTGGTTCTGGATCCGTGTAGCATAGCGTAACGAAGAAATCAGAAGCGGGCCGGGTGACCGAGGCTAGTTACTGATTGATTTACTATAGAATAAATAGGATATACTAGCACATACTTGTCTATTAATTTATTTGTATCAACTATACATGTATTTATTTAACAAGAATCATTCTGATCCTCTCATGAAGCACAATGTATAACCGTATATACTAGCTTAACCATAATGTCACTCAGCTATAGGATTGTAAATCATTAATGTGTTCGACTCCCAGCAGACCGACTATTGTATGGACGTAATTACGGCATGGTGGCATTCATGCTTTCTCAATCATTGAAGCAGTCATTAAGTGATTCTAATCTGTCTACGGCTTGTGATCGAAATATCCCTACAGTATTTACTATATATACACTGTTTTCACGAAACCCAATGGGATGCATTACAGAAACGTCAGTGTTTTTTTGTATAAGGCTGCTTTCTGATTGCCTTATACAAATACCGTAACGTCATACTTTAAAATGTTTTTAATGACAGTTACTGAATATCAAGCAGTAATAATTCATGACTGTCTCTGTCGGATTTCGGCAATGTAAAATATTTCAAATGCCAAACACCTGCTTGGCTCGTTTACGTTATTATATTTACAGCTTTTCATCAGATCTAACCTAACCACCTCGTAATTGATCAATATTTGTCTTCGTTATCTTAGCGAACCTTTTACACATTTCTGCTCCGAGTCTATAGTCAAATTCTGACGCGTTGAGCAATAATTCCAAATAATTGCCTATTGGAGGCATATGACAAACGCGTGTTTTAAATATTAGTAAAGCTACATGAGCTGGTTTCCTTTCCTCTTATCCGTTTGTCAATTTTTACATTAAATTTAACAGATATGGAATCTATATAAATCCCATGCTTTTAAAAAAAATAAGTATACAATCTTAAAAGGATCAATACTTAATGTCTTCATCATTTTACTGTAAAAATGTAATAGATGCAAAAGCCTAAACATGATCTGTTGCATGCACATAATCCAGACAACCAAAGAACACGAATGCAAACAAACGGACAGTTACAAGAATAAATCGAAGCCAAGTATGTGATACTACAAACTACGGGTGTCGGTTGACCATTGGGGTACCGTCTTGAAACGCTCGGCGTCTAAAATGTCACTTGGGTTTTCAACAAGGTTCTAGGGTGCACAAAACCAAGTTACAATTAAAGGACGATAGAAACTGACGTGTTACTTAAATCTTTCTTGAATAAACCCACGGTTTCTTTCTATTAATCACAAACTCTGTTAACACAAAATTATTCGCGAAACAGGAAACATAGAGACAAATTGATGACGTCTACTAAAATCCTCAAAGGACGGTAGATGATCTTTGTCTTAAATCCTGTCTTGTCGTAACAATGACGGCTTGTTTTCTTGTTGCTCCGGCTTCTGCCTAATCATTACATATTTGCTTTTTGACTTCTAAGGCTTTTGTTGTTGTTTTTATTCATATATACATGATCATGTATGTATTATACGTATATTCCTAGTAATGCTGCCTTGTTTGTTAGAGGATATAATCTGGCGGAGTTTGTTTTTTCGTTTATACTATCCCGTTTTATTGGTATGACAGTATGTTAAGAGTGAGTTATGGTGCACCCTATAACCTTGTTTAAACCCACTGCGGCCTTATTTGCAACTGACCGTTTAAAGGCGGTAGCCCTTTTGTCAACTAGTCTATGTTTGTGGTGTCATATATTGCCTTTCATTCATCTGTGTAATTATTGTTTGTTTCTGGGCGTGTTTTTGGTTGACTATGTATCTTGAATGCTACCTTTGATGTTCGACTTTTATATCTACATTTTTGGCAAATTATATTTGGTTTCTGCCTTTCATGTTGTGTGTCAGATCTATCGTGACTTCACGCTTATACGTAACAATGATTAGTTGCCCTTATTTCTAATAGCTGACACATTTATAATATTCTTGGGGATATGATTCCTACGCAATTTTCTTTTCAATTGAAACAAATGTATTCGTGCTACTATCAGGTCACATATTACTAGTGAACACGAAAATATTCGTTTATTCTCGTGTATGTAAGCCAATTACGTCGTTTTCCTGATGACAGCCTAAAGGCCAGTGCTGTTCGTCTAGTTTAGAGATTTGCAATGCCATGTTAGTTTACTAGTATATCATCCATTTACACATATAATTCGCTCGTAAATAACTCTGGAATATTGTTTAACTATATTCTATCTGCACACCTTTTGCCAATCATTTATTGTTCGACGTAGTCTCTGTAGGTTCGCTTGAGGTTCTCCGTATTAACAACATATTGCGGGCTTAAAAGAACTAAAGAACGCCATGACTGTCGTATGATGTTGCCGCTTACTATATGCAGTGCATTTTCCTTTATATGTGGTAGATCTTTCATGATATGCACTGCATTTTTAATTATATGTGGTAAATAATTCTTTATATGTGGTAGAAATGTATTAATATGCAGTAGATTAATCATTATATGCGATAGTTAAGTCATTATATGCAGTAGATAAACCATTATATGCGGTCCAATTATCGTTATATGTAGTGCATTTATTACTGTATGCAGTAGTTTATATAATATATGAGGTCCTTTGAACATTATATGAAGTAGTATGAAACGCCATGACTGTCTTATAATGTTCCAGGCATATACCGTTGATGACGGTTAGTTTCTTTATCTGTTCTTATAAGCAGTAATATATATGTATACAACTCACCACTTCATATTCTATTCTGTATCCTTTTAAAAATATGTTGTTTTTGTTTAAATATCAGTATATTCTGCCAATTCTAGATTAGTATTTCAATGGTAAACATTAATGGAATTTGTTCAAGTATCCCCAAATGGGAATTCTTTTTTATTAGTAGTAATTCCTCAATTTCTCAATGAACACTAAATGCTCACCTTCTCTATCAATATATACTGGCGGTCAATGAAAGCGCACTGGTAGATTACATGGGTGTTAAATGGTATTTCTTAAGTAATTTTTAATAATTAGTGCATATTTTCAAATTGAAGGATATTAATTAACAAATGCAAACACTGGTTGTCTCAGAATTCAAAACTCAGAACATTGCGTAAAATGTTCTATTAAAGTCACAAGGGTAAAAAACAAAAGTCACACATTTTAATACCGATTATGTTTAACCGTTTTACCGTTCCTAGACAATAATTCCGACGTTACGTTATTCAAACACGATTACAACAGTACACACTTAGCTAGAGTTACTAGTGGCGTTATCTTGCTGGAGTAATGTGATATCGAGAGGATTTCCTGGGAACGTTAAAACGGTTGGACATAACTGGTAATAAATTGTCTGACTTTTGTTTTCTACCCATGTGACTTTAATTGAACACTATACACGTATTTAGGAATTTTGAGACAATCAGTGTTTGCATTTGTAATTAATATTCTTCAATTTCAAAATATGCACTTATTATTATAAATTACTTTAGCAATACAATTTAACACCCATATAATCTACTGTGCGTTTTCATTGACCACCAGTATACCTTTACAAATGGTATACGTGGTTGAGGGAATGAGGAATAGGGGTTAATTGACGTAATGCAGGTTATTCATCACTTATTAGGATAAAGTAAGAAGCAACCAGAAACAATTTATTATAGCTAGTAAATTAATATCGAATACACATTAATGCAATGCAAATAAAATACAACCGGATAAATATAATTTCATTATATACTAATTGCATACTAAATATCATATCAATATAAAAATAACAATAAACAATTATAACCGGTTTTGTGGAACCACATAATGTTTTCTCTATGAGGTGAAAATAAAATACGTCTAACTTCTTAAGAAGACTGAAAATGTGTGTTTCATTTACGACTGCTTATTACAAGAGTAAGGTTAAAAGCAAAATTAGGCGTGAATATCGGAATGCAAGTTATAGAACCGTGAAAAACAAACATCCATCTATCAATCATACGAAACAAGACAGACACGATTACAATACAACATCACAGTATACTCACACTATGCCATATACAATTCAATCATGTACAGTTATAAAAAGCGGGAATCAGTACGAAATATTGCAGTCTCGGTTTGATTGAAACAGTTCATGAGCGGTAGTGAAATGTGCTAGCTACCGCTCACGCCCTCTGGCCCCAGGTTGAGCAGAACTTAATATTCATAAAAATCAACAGTACAGAATTTTAACCATCCCGAAGATGGCAATCATATAGCGGTGGAAATTGCAATATTTGTATCTTTATTTCATCCCCTATATCCAGCGGCGTTTGGTCCCAGGATCTAATAAAAGTGTATGCCCCGAAGAGCGAAATAAACAAAGCCAATCAAAAAGATGCACAGAAGCAAACAATACTTCAAAGGAAAGAATAAAAGGCTAACTACGGCATCAAAACATTAACGATTTGGCAATAGAGCTACCGCCTTGGAACGATCAATTCTGTTCATGATAGGTAATATAATGTAAACGGACTTGAGGAAATATTATGACAGCTTTTCACTTTAGAGTACGTGATGCAGATGCATGTGGTGAATCATTTGCTCTCCAAATATATAACACGTGCACACATATGATTATCTTGAATCGTAAAAGTGGCACCGCATTGTAAGAGGTAAATATAGATATAAAAATCGAACAGGAAAAGCAGCATTCAAGACCGACACTCAACCTCAAACATACACAGAAACAAAGAACATATTTAAAGATGAATATACACCAAATAATCAATCAAGACTGCATATGGACATATAGAGCGAAAAAACATGGTAATGACATCGTAGCATTGTTTTGTTAATTACCATCAATAATTAATTAAATAACGGAAAATAACAACGCCAGAATGTTCATTATAAGGATGAACCGATATAAATTACCATTGCAATAAAAGTAATAAGAAACCGAATAACTTTACACAGAATACGAGCTGGAATCATAACAATAGAAAATTGACCTCTCAATGGTTTTCTAACACGAACAATAAAAAACATTAAGATAATTATATGAATGCTTTCTTATTTGTATCAGTTTAAGTTGATGTTAACAAGTTTGTACTCTGCTTTACGACATTGACTCTTATATCTTGATGCTTCCAAATTATGGTTGCATTTTTAGTGGTTGACATATTTACAGTTCGGTACTACGCTTTCCTCTTTGATTGCATCGATGACCAAAAATAGTGTGGACCCTATGATGACATCTACCTAAATCGTAAAGGATGGTAGCGTTCGATTTCTGTCTTAAATCTGGTCTTGTCGTGCCATTAACGGTTTGCTCTCTTGTTGCGCTGGCTTCTGTCAAGTTACTGAGTACTCGCTGTATCACCTGCTAGGCTTTTTCATATTATTATTTTTTATATTATATTAATGTGTTATATTAATGCTACCTTGTTTGTATGAGAATATTACCTGGCGAGGATATCTTTATTTACACTTTCACGTTTTATTGGGATGGTCATACGGTAACAGTTAGGTTTGGTGCACCCTAGAACCCGGTTTAACCCCCGTTCCCACCTCACCCCACCGGGCTTTTTTGCCACTGATCGTTCCAGGGCGGTAGCACTATGGTCAACTATTTTATATATCTTGCCTTTTATTCATCGTTGTAGTTGTTGTCTGGTTCTGTGCGTGTTTTTTGTTGACTGTGGTCCTTGAATGCTACATTTACAGTTTGACTTTTATATCTACTTGTTTTTATATTAAATTGTTCGCATTGGCGAGCGTAACAAATAATTATATTAACCGGATAATTCATCTAAACTTTAAATGTGTGTGTTTATATATTGCATAATAGTATTGTAAATGTTTGAAGTTACTTTCGGTTTCGTAAACTGCGGGCATACAACGGTATTTAAAAAGTTAAAAGTAGATATAAAAATTGAACAGGAAATGTAGAAAAAAAGGCTACAGTCAACTAAAACAGGCATGAAAACAAAAAACAATTGCAAGGAAAAATAAAAGGCACTGTATATGTCATCACAAACATAAACGGGTTGACGCTAGGGCTACCGTCTTGGAACGTTCAGTTGCAAAAAGGCTACTGGGTTGAGGGTTATACCAGGTTCCAGGGTGCATCTATCCTCACTCCTACCCTATTGTCATCCAAAGAAACCGATTCAGTGTACATAAAGGTATTCCCGCCATGCTATTTCCTCTAACAAACCAGGTAGTATTAATAAGCAATGTAGGTGTAACACCACCAAGGTGATCATGTATATGGGATTATAAAAGAAAGTATAAAAAACATAAAGCAAGTACTTAATGACTTGGCAAAAGCCAAAGCAGCAAAATAATAAACCATTAAGGGCACGATCAAACAAGATTGGAGACAAACATCGAACGTTATCCGTCCTATCAGGATTTTCCAATAATCAGTAAATAGTGCGCCGAAAGGAAATGCACGATTATTGTTAGAAAGCAGTTTATCTCTATTAAATTTATTTGTAGTGAAATTAAGCTACCTCAAATGACTCCCTTGATGCTATGATACTGGATAAAACTGACGTATCCTTGTCGGGAAATCTCTTTTTTCAATAAATTACAACAAGTATATTAATTTTAGACAAAGGCAAAGCCGAAAGACAAATTTGTGGAAATGTATTTGATTTATGGAGACTTGAGTACATACGTGTTCATATTTAAATCCTTGAATCGTATTACAAGCTTTATGCTAAACGTAAGCGTAGGATGCCGAATACATTTAAATAAAGTTCCATTGTTAATATCATATGATTAAATGTATCGTCAAGTTTTATACTCGTGATTCGCTCACATCTGACCGTATTTTGTTTTTGTTTTGTTTGTCTGATAGACTGAACTAAATATTTGTTTTGTTTGTCTGATAGACTGAACTAAATATTTGTTTTGTTAAAGGGTTAACTAAACCTCAACACTTAAAAATGGTAGTCCAGACTAATTAAACACAAAACGTAGGAATAAAAGTCGAACAGGAAACGTTCATTATACTGCAATGCAGATACGACTGCTATGTACAGATATACGAGGCCTTGACTAGTCTCGATTATCCAGACATCTCGCGAGACTTCCCTCAGAAAGTCCACACGCTGGTCTAGAGTAAAGCTTCTTTAAAACTTGTGACATCAAAACGAGGTTTGTCAAAAAAAACTGGCATTATCCGCTGATTGGTCAATCTCAGTATGTTATGGGAATCACCACGTACGTGACGACGGCGACAAAAATTACGTGAAGTTACGCGCAATGTTTCTAATAAATTTGACACAAAGTCAGCGGATCCCGAATAATGCTAAAATTTAAATTTTAAATATCATTTTATAATATTGATTATATTATGTTTTTAGAAACTACAAAACAAACAAAGAAGTTTATTGTATATTGAATAAGGACATGCGCAATTCCCATTGTTGCATTTTGATATTGCGATCAAAATGACGTCAATTCGCAACCTCCGCGCAGAGATATTATAGCCAATAATACCTGCAACCACAAGAAATCACGTTACGATAGCTGAGGCCATGTCATTACAAAAAAGGGCGTTACACTAAGTAATGCTTGGTACAGCATACTCTTGCCGTAACCAACAGGCAATTGGCAATGACATGATCACCTTCGGGTAGATGTTGAAAACATTCAACCTGTTTTGGCTTGGGTCATAGATTTAAATACGTATGTAGGTCTATGCTTGAGCTTGAGTGTAATCTTTACGCTCAGTTTCTGTAATGTTCTCAACGGAATACATGTTTGTTTACAAGTAACAAAGTAACTGGTGTTCATATTCGCTAAAATTGATTATTTTTTTAATAAATAAATTATTTTAGTAACCAGATACCGTTTTCCTATATTATGAACAAAGCAGGTTGAAATATTGACCTAACAAATATTTAACCAACAAATTAAACTTAGAATGCTGGATTTCAGCTATAGATGTGTGTGGTGGCAGTGATTACTGTAACAGAAAAGGGAAGTAGCCACTGCGGGGAGTTTGGTCACGTCGTAGTCGGTTTTGACGTTTTGCGCCGTCTATCGGTCAAACATTTTAACGAACCACTCGTCTAGATACTCGCTAGCGCTCGCAGTCAGCTTGAGTGTGTCTGGATGATAGAGTCTAGGCCTTGCATTTTATTCCCAACTAACTTCACAAATCTCGCGGACTTCACGAAATGTCCATCGGCGTATTGCAAACCAAAATAGATAAAAACAACTTCTTTGTTTCTGTGCGTGTTTGTGGTTGACTGTGGTCTTTGAATGCTACATTTCCTGTTGCTGTTTGCTTCTGTGCGTGTTTGTGGTTGACTGTGGTCTTTGAATGCTACATTTCCTGTTGTTGTTTGCTTCTGTGCGTGTTTGTGGTTGACTGTGGTCTTTGAATGCTACATTTCCTGTTGTTGTTTGCTTCTGTGCGTGTTTGTGGTTGACTGTGGTCTTTGAATGCTACATTTACTATTGTTGTTTGTGTCTGTGCGTGTTTATGGTTGACTGTGGTCCTTGAATGCTACATTTCATTTTCGATTTTTAAATCTTCTTTACTAGTGCTTTCAAATAAAATCACATTTAAAGGGACACATGGCAATCTTGATTTTTCAGAAACTAGCGGCGTCCCGTTAGTTCTTCTACATTATTGCATTTGTTCATTAATTATTAATGTTAATTATAAGAATTGTATTAAGCCAGTTATTTTTGCATATTATTATTTTTTGATATTATTGCACCAATAATATATTAAAACTTATAGTATATGATAATAAGACGAAATAGTGAATACCTGAAATTTGATTTATTTAAATGTAAAATAAAAATGATACTGGATATATAAATCGAGAAACCCATTTCAAATACTTCAAGATTGCCGTGTGTCCCTTTAAGATATAATAATGAGTAGGTTAGATTGTGCGATAAAGCTTCAAGGTTTACCCATGCAGATGTTATTGAAGCCTTTAATGACACGTCTCGATATCTGGATGACATATTGAACATTGACAACCCTTTCTTTTCTACCATGGTTAATAATATTTATCCTAAATAACTTCAACTTAACGAAGCTAATATTTCTGATATTAAATCTTCTTTTTTCGATTTATATCTCTCTGTTGAAAATGGTGAAATAATTAGCAAACTCTATGACAAGAGAGATGATTTTAGTTTTAATATTGTTAATTATCCCCATTTAGATGGGGATGTTCCCCGAGCAACTTCTTGTGGGGGATCTATGTTTCTCAACTTATTCGTTTTTCTAGAGCTTGTACTCGAGTAGAGGAGTTTAATATTCGTAATCTCTGTATAACTAAAATGCTACTCCATCAGGGCTACCGTTACCATAAACTCGTAAAAGCTTTAAAATATTTTATTATCGTAACTCTGCTATTCTTTCTAAATAGAAAAGTAATTTAAGAACTCTTCTGCGACAAGGACTCTCACAGCCTGACTTCTATGGTAATGTGATTTCCAAACTTCTTAAGATCCTTGGTCATGATCACTTTCATACTATCTTTGTTAAACTTGTTGCAATGTTTATCATTGTGCGATGACCGTACTGGCGGTGGACCCTATGATGACGTCTACCTAAAGTCCAAAAGGACGGTGACGTTTGATGTTTGTCTGCAATCTTCTCTTGTCGTGCCCTCAATGATTTATTCTCCTGTTGCTCTGGCTTCTGCCAAGTCATTGAGCACCTTCTTTGTGGCTTTCTATGTTATTGTTTTATACCCATGTTTTTGAAGAAAAAAAAGGATATATTAAAATCGCCTCCGTTTGTCCGTCCGTTCGTTCGTCCGTCCGTCCGCTAAGGATTGTTTTTTGTAATTATGTCTCAAATGGAACATTATGATGATGGCTCCACATCCAGGGTCCTCAAGGGGTCAAAATGTCAAATACACTAAAAATTCAATTACTTTTTCCATATTGTTGCACATAACATGGTGTATGTAATCTTCTATGAAAGATTAAACAACATGTCAAACGCTTTTTATTATTTCGAACTCGAACGTCTGCCCGGAGGCCCAGGTCGGGTGAATGTGGTGGTTTTTTTTTGTAATTATGTCTCAGATGAAACATGATGATGATGATGGCGGTGGGGGAGGGTAACAGGGGTCAATTATTTTTATACCCACATGATGAAGGAAAAAAAAGTATATTAAAATCGCCTCCGTTTGTCCGTCTGTCCATTCGTTACCGTATCTCCTCCTAAACCGCTAAACGGAATTCAACCCAACTTAGGGTATGACTTCAGCATATGATGACAGCGTGCAAGAGCAACTATTATCATTGTCATCCCTTTTTGTGTTTGTGACGTCATATGCCTTTATTCTTTGTTAACATTGCCATTCATGTTTGTCCTTTTGCGTGTTTTGTGGTTTACTGTGTTTTGCGAAAGCTGCCTTTCCTGTTTGACTTTTATACTTATTTTTTTTAATCCCTCTAAAAGACGAATCTATAGATACGGATTTTAAATCCGTGATAAAATAACAACAATAACTCCAGTTAATATACCCAATTGAAGACAATATCCTTTTATTCTTTGTTAACATTGCCATTCATGTTTGTCCTTTTACGTGTTTTGTGGTTTATTGTTCTGCGAAAGCTGCATTTCCTGTTCGACTTTTATACTTATTATTTTTTAATCCCTCTAAAAGACGAATCTATAGATACGGATTTTAAATCCGTGACAAAATAACAACAATAACTCCAGTTATTATACCCAATTGAAGACAATTTGTCAATGTGTTGCCACTTGATATGTCAATTCTGAGAAAACATGTGTTAACATTTAAAAAAAAAGCATTTTGTTTCGTTTCACATTCCGTTAACAGCTCTTCACAAATGTATCAATCCGCGTAAACGATGAATAATACTTGTTGGTTCTTTGTATCGAACGCAATCATGCTCGACCAATGTTAATATTGTATCGCATTTATATTGTTCAAGAAACTGCATTGGCAATAATATAAAGCGATGTATAACATTTCGACTCATCAGCAGTGTAATTGTCCTATTGTTCATGTTGTTTTGTTCACATTGAAGCTCCCTGTTTTATGCAATGTCTTTCTATAAGAACCTTTAATCATTTATATATTCCAGTGATTTCCATTGCAGGAAATTTATATACATTAATTCATCGAAAACAACTCTGCTACTTGAATTCTCGGTCCCCTGACCGTCTTCAGGAAAACGAATTTATTGTACAGCCTACAGGTTTGCTTCGCTCTTGCCATAGCATGGACATAAAGTAATGATGTTAACAACAATGCTGATTTTACCATGTGCGACGTCGTACCAATGACGTCATCAACGTCAAATCATGACGTTACGGCGCCAATATATATACCTTAATTGCCAGTCATTTCAACAAATAATTGACGTCATCAACCTCAAATCAATGATGTCATCAACGTCAAATTATACAAGTCCTTACGACGCCAATATATATCTTAACTGATAATCTCAATCGGCTCATTTTATAAAAACATATATAATCAAGAAAAGGCTCACTGGAATGCGGGTAAATTAGACAAATTCCTTAGTATATAAATTTAGACTGACTCGTCTGGAAATCGGGTATTAAGTTTTTCAATCCATTTGTTTTCCTTAATCACCCTGTACCCTTTCCTTTACCATATATCCTAAGGTTTACCAAAGTGTCAAGAAATTATATTTTGCTAGTACTCCATCGCAGTTCAATTTTGATATTTTCATGGATTGAATTTGCAAATTTCGTAAACTCGTGTACATGTAGTTCAATACCATGTGTCCAAACACCGAAACCATCGTCAATACATCTTTTATAAAATAATGGCGGTTTACTGAATTTTTGAAGCTTTTCATCCCACGACCTCATGTAACAACATGCAACATTTCTTCCTAGTCTCGACCCAATAGCCACACCTTCATTTTGAACAAAATGTCTGTTGCCCAAGCTAAAGGTTGTTATCATGTCAATCACAGAATCAGTAGGTATCAAAGAGTTTGTTCTTTCATCCAAGGCAACTCTACATGCATCCTGTCCTTCTTTATTTGGTACAGATGGGTTAAACTTACAAACATCAAAACAAAACAAGATTGCATCAGTAGGCAGGGGTTCATATATTGTTTTGAGCTTAAATTGAACTGGTATTGAAAGTCTACACGAGTTTACGAAATATGCAAATTCAATCAAAATTGAACTGCGATGGAGTACTAGCAAAATTGAATTTCTTGACACTTTGGTAAACTTCAAAATCGACATATTTTTACAGATGTATTTAGAAAACCAACTGAAAAGAAATCAGTAGCGTATAGTCTTAGAACAAGACTAAGAAGGATTTGTGAGAGGGACGAAGATTACATCAAAAACCATCAAAAACCGCAAATGTCTTACGAACCGATTGAGAGATTACTCGAATGCATTTATAGAAGATCAGCTTAAGAAAGTGGACAAGATGGATAGGAACATTCTTCTCGATAAAAAGAAGTCACCAAACGAAAAGAACAAACGTGTTCCTTTAGTGTTGACATTTAGCAAAATGTTACCGGATGATGGACATATAGTTAAAAAAAACATCAACATATTACATCATCCTTAGAGATTAAAAAAGATATTTGATACACCGCCATTAATTGCTTAAAGAAGAGATAAAAATATATCTGATACTTTTGTGCAGAGTAAAACAAATAAAACAAATAAAGCCACACGGTGCACAATAAGACGATGTAAACCAAAATGTTGTGTATGTCCAATTATTTTACTGAGGATATACGCGACACTGTCAGATCAAAAACGTTTAAGGTAATCAAAGATGTTAATTGTAGGATAAGAAATATATTTTATGGTATTTTATGTAAAAAGTGTTCTAAACCAATATATGTTGGTGAAACAGACAGAAAGAATTGTAGAGCATCTACGAGATGTGCGCTTTCTCAAAGATAATAAATACTGATAAAGGTGATCCTTTGAGAGCAACAAAGACAATTAAGAGAATAAAGCAGCAGACTCGGTTTTATTGAGTCTGTTCATGAGAAGTAATGAAAGAAACAACACTTCTCACGCCCCCTAGCACCGGCTTAAGCGGTATTCTACTTCAAAGCCACCTATATTGGGCCCGTTGGTCCCAAAGGACCAGTAAAAAATAACACTACTGATTCGTAGCACGGGGAGACATTTTACAACCGCCACACTGCACTAAACGAACGCTAGTGTGAATGTTAATAAATACTGATAAAGGTGTTCCTTTGAGAGCAACAAACACAATTAAGAGAATAAAACAGCAGGCTCGGTTTTATTGAGTCTGTTCATGAAAAGTAATGAAATACCGATAAACAAACATTTTAGAGAAACTGATCACAATGTATCGATGTACAGGTCATTATATTCGAGAGGATATATAGAGAAGGAAAGGCGTCTTATTAAGGAAATGGATTGAAAAATTTAATACCCGATTTCCAAACTGAGCCAATTCTAAATTTAATGACTATGGAATTTGACTAATTTACACGCATTCCAGTGCGCTTTGCCTTGATTATACATTTTCTTTATAAAATGAGCTGATTGAGATTATCAGTTTAGATATATATTGGCGAAGTAAGGACATGTATAATTTGACATTGATGACATCATTGATTTGACGTTGATGACGTCAATGATTTGTTGAAATGACTGGCAATTAAGGTATATATATTGGCGCCGTAACTTTACGCATGGTATGAGGTTGATGACGTCTTCGATACGACGTCGAACATGGTAACGTCAACATTGTTGTTACCATCATTAATTTATGTCCATGCTATGTCAATAGCAAAGCAAAAATGAATCCTGTAAAATAAATTCGTTTTCCTGAAGGAATTCGAGTTGCAGATTTGTTTTCAATGATTTAATCATTTATATTGTTTTAAATAAAGTATCCTGGCTGTGACCTGAACCTACACGAATCATATTTTAACGTTACAATCTCATGCATATTGATGATTCGTCGAAGATTGATCTTTACTTCGACAACAAGGCACAACCCCAGTATATAAACTAGATTTCAGCTTCATAAAATATCACATTAATTGTGTAGTCACATTCGAATGTAGTCAGTATTTTAAAACGTAGTCCTCCTTCTTTGTTTTTGTTTTTTTTGTAATTCTGCCTTGTCTAGTATATGGGGCTTTAATGCACGATTAATGAACATATTCCAAAGTTCTAATGTATGCACATAATGTGTGAACATTATTCACAAAAAGAAGGACGGAACCTAGACATGTTTAATAAACACAGGCTATCGCTTTGACCCCGTATTGCCTGGTAGGTTTTCAAGTAGGGAGCGGTGTTGCTGTATGAAAATTGCAAAGCTTCATTAGCCTTCCTTCATATGTAGGTGCAACAAATAGTAATAATTTAGTGGTTTAATTCGTGTTATCTACTTCGACACAAGGCAAAACAGGTACATACAAATGTCGAACAAAAAATACAGCATTCACAGAATGCAGCCAATCAAAAACACGATAAATATATAAGCAACCAATCAAAAACACGATAAATATATTTGCAGCCAATCAAAAACACTATAAATATATATATGCAGCCAATCAAAAACACAATAAATATATATGCAGCCAATCAAAAAAACGATAAATATGTATGCAGCCAATCAAAAACACGATTAATATATATTTGAGAAAAGTAGGCGACACAACAAACATAAACGTGTTGACAACATGGGTCTATCGCCTTGGAACGGTCAGCTTCAAAAAGGCCGCTGGAGAGTTGAACGAGATACAAAACAAAGAGTATGAAAGGAGAAATTTGGAATCGCCGAACACGAAAATATGAAAAATTATTAGTCTCGGTTTGACTGAGACTGTTCATGAACGGTAGTGAAAATGTTCGTTACCGTTCACGCCCTCTAGCCCTGGGTTCAGCAGAACTAAATGTCAATATAACGGAAATTTAGCCATCTCGAAAACGGTTAGCATATGACGGTGAAAAAATGTAACCTTCAATGTGGTATTTCATATTGTACATACCATTCTATGGCGAACGGCGTATGGTACCAGTTTCTCACAAAATGCTTTGCCCTAAATGCCAAAACAATGGGAGAAATAAACATAATGGAAACTACACTTTTGCCCTATTTCCATTTCAATTGAACAGGACTGTGTAAATAGAAAAAAACAGTATGAAAGGAGAAATTTGGATGTCGTCGAACACGATAAATACAAAAAAAAATATTGCAGTCTCGGTTTGATTGAGCCTGTACATGAACGGTTGTGGAAAGTACTTGCTACCGTTCATTCCCTCTAGCCCCGTGTTGAGCGGAACTCAATATATGAAATTTGAGACATCCCTAAGATGATAACCATATGAACATGGAACCTGCAATGAGTGTTTTTTCATACCATTCCATGGCCAGCGGCGTATGGCTCAGTTTCTAAAAAACGCGTTGCCCTAAACGAAAAAACAATTGGCGAAAAAAAAAGGAATTTAGCTAGGAACAGAGGTTATGAAACCTGCGTATCACACATAACATTCAAAAGACTAAATTAAAAAGCAGGCAACATATCCTAAGGGTGAATCAACAATACTCAGAACCGTTAAAGGCTGGAGTAGTGGAACCACCTATTTGAAATTCAAGTAAGAAACAGAGTATGTGAGAACGTACCACCTATATCTGTAAATATCGGGATCGCTAATGTACCACCGATATCTGTAAATATCGGGATCGCTAACGTACCATCGATATCTGTAAATATCGGGCTCAGCGATCTTTGTTATTCAAATCGAAATCAAAATATAGTTTGAAAATGATTCGTTTCTTCGCTTTTTAGGATATGTCTGCAGTGTAAAATGAATGTAGAAGATTTTATAACTTCTCAAACACTTCATTTTACATTTAGATTAATTTGGCCAGTATATTGTACAATTCTATAGCATAGTGTTGTTTGCATAATATAATTTGTACATGGTCAATGTTCTCAGAGAATCCGTACAGCTATATCTATAAAGCATAAAAGACCAATACATACATCGCACGCACACTGAACCAGGACCCATTATAAATGCAATTTTATGTGATAAATTTATTGTTCTCATTATATTAGGTGTCAACTCGGAATGACAACTTGAAGGTAAAACGCGTTTTCAATTATCCTGTATCGATTTAACCATCATTTTAAATAAGCCATCAGGCTAATGTGTCTTTTGCGGATATAATACAAATCATAAACATATAAGTTGAAACTGATAGCTCTTTGAACTCGTTTAACGAGATAAAAAAAACTTAATAGCTTCAAAGAAAGAGTAAAACAAATTAAGATGGCGTCACAAATGTTTAGTTCTTGCCTGTGGCAGGACATCTTTTTTAATGAATACGACAGATTAATTAAAAAGCCGCGAGTGTTCATTTACCAATTGTAATTTGTAACTGCTCTGTAATAAAATGGCTTTACCTTCATAAAAGCAATCTACGTGTTTAATGACATCAGCAGCATATGTTATCTGATTGGTAGATGTTGATAAATGTTGATTTTCTAACACCGCTGCTGTGGCAAAGTAATAATTTAAAAATGGTTTGGATTTGTTACACTATCAATTGTGTTTATGATTTTTAAATTAAGAATGTTTCATCATATATACACCATATTAATAGAAAATGTTTAGACATGTGTACACATGTGCCTTTAAAGTAGAATATCGCTTAAGTCGGTGCTTGGAGGCGTGAGAGTTGTTGCACTTTACATTACTTCTCATGAAAAGTGTCAGTGAAACCGAGTTTGCTACTTTTATCTTTTCTTTTGTTTATTGCTCCCAAGGGATCCCCTTTTCAGTATTTATTGATATTCACACTAGCGTTTGTTTAGTGCTGTGTGGCGGCAGTCAAAAGTCGTCCTGAATAAAAATCAGAAGTGTTATTTCTTACTGGTCCATTGGTCTGTGTGGCTTTAAAGTAGAATATCGCTTAAGTCGGTGCTTGGAGGCGTGAGAGTTGTTGCACTTTACATTACTTCTCATGAAAAGTGTCGGTGAAACCGAGTTTGCTACTTTTATCTTTTCTTTTGTTTGATGCTCCCAAGGGATCCCCTTTTCAGTATTAATTGATATTCACACTAGCGTTTGTTTAGTGCTGTGTGGCGGCAGTCAAAAGTCGTCCTGACTAAAAATCAGAAGTGTTATTACTTACTGGTCCATTGGTCTGTGTGGCTTTAAAGTAGAATATCGCTTAAGCCGGTGCTAGGAGGCGTTAGAGGTGTTGCACTGTACATTACCTCTCATGAACAGACTCAATAAAACCGGCTCTGCTACATTTTTCTCTTGTTTGTGTTTGCTGCTTCCAAGAGATCCCCTTTTCGGTATTTAGTTCTTTATTAATATTTTTCCGAACAAAAATATAACCAAAATACAAATAACGAAAAAACATTTTCTGTAGTTAATATGTGTTACCACATAATACACGCGTTACTACACATAAAGTTGTATAACACCATATTCTCACAAAAGTGTATGCCTAACAATGAATAACAGCTATCTATACAAATCTTCCCCTCTCCCTCCCCCCCACCCACCCACACCCACACACACACACACACACACACACATCCCTTCCCAATCCTGTAGTCCGGAAATGTATCTCTTTAAATAATTTGGTAATAATTATCCAGTAGTGACCTGAGGTAAGGAGAGCAAGAAGAACAATGTAAACCGACGGCTATAAAAGTAATATAAAATAAATGGGTATTCACGGTCAAGTGGTGATTTATTGATGAGAAATCGGAGTTTTGATGCATTCAATAAAATTGGTTTCCGCAATAGAGAAATTTGAATTAACTTGACGGATGCTAAACAATATGTACTTGACGTAGGAAATCATTTTCAAGTTAAGCACAATAAAGGATTTCTGTGTGATATAAATTGCATTCCCCGAAATGTGTTGTCTATTAATGCTAACCATGCAATTTGATAGGAATTATTTGGCATTACAAAATTAAATGACTTCTCCGAAACTATAAAAGATATAAATGATTATAACACAAACAAATTGAGTGATAAAGACTCGGGTTAAATTATGAAAATTAATAGTTCAGTCTAGACTAGTCGGGAATGTACTGCTTATTTTATCCTTTTTTAAAGCACATGTGACTAATACTATGGAATATCCGTAAATTAAGCAAGAGGCCCAAGAGGTCGTAAGAACGCACCACATGTTCACATATTAATTACATTTTCTCAAAACTCAGTATGTTTTCTCATACCTGTTAAATATATTGCTTTGGAGCATGTCTCAATTCCCACAAAAGTCAAAATATAAATCCAATACACAGAGGATATTTGTTGGCTTGGAGTGAATATAGGATTTATTTTCATCGAGAAGTGAGAAGACTTATATTTTCACGAGTGCTTTAGTACGAGTGAAAATATAAGTTTTCTCACTTCAAGATGAAAATAAATCCTATAGTCACGACGACAAACCAACAAATATTATATTTATTATATACTTTTTATCATGCAACACTACCAAACTGTTTCAAACAGAAATACGTTTATTTCCGACAGTTCCCCTTTCACGTATTCACGGATAAATATAGTAACGCCAGCGCGTGAGGCGATTTACATATATTTAATGCGCATAGGATATAGTTCCAAACTTTGACTCGAACTATGACTGTTATAAGCAAATGTAGAAAAAAGTAGTTCCATTTTTTTCCGGCGAAAATATAGACAATGAGAATATAAGGTTTATTCTAACCATATAATCCACTATTTCACAGGCAAGTATATCATAAAATGTGATATTTAAACTAACAATGCGACATCACAAACATGAAAGCGTTGACAATAAGTGTAGCGCCTTGGACCGATCAGTGGCAGTAAGGTGTACCGCCTTGGACCGGTCAGTGCAGTAAGTTGTACCGCATTAGACCGATCAGTGACAGTAAGACCACAGGGAGTTAAAAACCAGGTCCGAGATACACCAAACATCAGTTTTGCCGTATTGAGTATGCATAAACCATAACTCTATGTATATTCAATGTATTCATCCAACATCTTTACGGTACAAAACCCTTTACGAAATTGTTTCCACTAAAGTTATTAATCAAGCTGCAATGAAATTTGTTTGCTTAATCAAGGGAAATAACTCTGACGCAGATACTTATTACATAGTGCCCTATCTTCCATCTTGCGTGTTGTCAACTCAACTTTGATCAAATTCTACAAATCTTCAACCCAAATTTAGTGAATGCTTTATATATTTAGTTAAGTTATGGCAAAAAAAAAAGTACCATTTAACCTTCTAGCATCATCATGGCCATCACTCGGTTGATTAGGCCCATTGTCTGTCTCATTCATAATATTTTTTAAACGCACATTTTTATCTTATTTTCATAATTGGTGAAAATATATTGCATTTACTGAAGTTGTGCGCTATTAACCCTTACCCCGCTAAGCACGACTATAATAGCTTTTGCATCAATTGTAAACCCAGATCAACCTACGAGTAAGTCGCAGGCTTAGTCACATAAATGAAATGGTCTTAATTCAAAGAAAAAACAGGCCATTATATATATGTAACGGGTTAATGGTTAAGAATAGCTGCGTGATCATTTTATTCAAGCTTAACATGGACATCTTTTGATAACGCATGCATCAATTGTGCTTATCGTTGAAATATTACTCGCTTAGTTTGACATACTCAAGAGGCATAACTATGTAGGAACTACTCGATTATGCCCATCATGAATCAAGGACAATAACTATTGTGTTGATTTGACTCATGTTCAATCTCGTCCAACAACTTATTTAAACAAAACTTTTACATCTATATTAAGTCCAAATTACAACATCCGTATTAGCGTAAACGAGCTGGCACTCGCATATTTAGATATTATCTACAGCCAAACCTCTGCACAGCATGTATCTAATGTGTCCGTAGAACTGGCCGAAGCTTGGTTTGAGTTTTGAAATAAACTTTAAAATCAAAAGTGGTGAAAATGAAATATAAATGAGTTAAGCTAATGCAGAAACAAGTGTGAGGCAGTCAGAACAGGTTAAGCTCAATAAAAAATATGCTAATTTTAGGTGACTTAATTGTTTGTAATCCTAAGGACGTAAACAGAATACGTGAATTAGCTTTTCCGATAATAGGAGTACTCGTGGGCACGCATGAACAACATTATCTACTACTTAGTAATCCTCAATACACCACAGGGTCTGAATAAAGAGTACAATATTACAATGAAATAGCGAGCATGCAAAAGACCGCCAGCACTTAAGAAAATAATCGCACGATAGAAAAGTACACTCTTTTTGTATAGACGGATAAAACGAGACGAAATGGATAAATAGCATTAAAATGGAACACGTAGGCAACCGGAAACTCGGTGGCTGGCTCAATCGTCCACATTGTTGTGTTATCTAACTTACTTATTCTGTGTATAATAACTGCCAACCCTAGTAATTGCGTTTATATGCTGCATGCTTTTAACTGACCATTTATAAATTAGTCGCAGAAGATCAGATTAGCCAATATAACTGCACATACACTTGACAATGTGATCTACTTTGTGTTATTACGTATTGGTATTGAGTCCTATAATTGTAGTTTTAAAGTAGAATACCGCTTAAAGGGAGGTGTTGCACCTTGTATTACCCCTTCCAAGGCGGTAGCACAATTGTCAGCCCTTTTATGATTGTGATGTCGTGTCTTGCCTTATATTCATCTTTTAATTATTGTGTGTTTCTGTGCGTGTTTTTGGTTGACTGTAGTCCTTTAATGCTACATGTCCTGTTCGACTTTTATGTTTGTGACGTCATATGACTTTATCCTTTGTTAACATTGCCATTCTTGTTTGTCCTTTTGCGTGTTTTGGGGTTTACTGTGTTCTGTGAAAGCTACATTTCGTGTTCTATTTTTATACTTATTTTTATATCTACTAGTAAGCTTTAGAATTAATTTATATACACACATATTTTAGAGTTAACAAAACTTACATTGAAAATACTCGTAAGTATAAGATGTGCTCTCCATAATTAAATATTAAAATGCTTTTTCTGATTAGGTTTACAAGTTTTACCCAGTAACTTAGTTGTGTTGCGTGCAACGGCACTAACCATGATAGAGAATCTTGATTTTGCATATTATACCACTCTAGGATATAATTGTGCGCCCATGTACACTAAACACTGAAAAATAAAGTGTAACAATAATGTTAATGTTATATAATATGAGGTTATTTAACATTGTTCTGTACAATACGGTGATATATTTGGACGAGTACCCAGCTGACACAACCATATTGGACAAGCCGCTAGGCCAAATATATCACCGAATTGTGCAGAACAATGTTAAATGACCTTTTTATTATATACCTATTTCTCTCGATGTAGAAATATAAATGATCTTAATTGACTTACATGTAACGTTTCTTTTAATTGAAAGCATCTTTCACCAACTGTCAACTGTCAACACCAAACGACAACAAATATTTTCATTTAAGCGCTTTATAAACGAAAGTATATAGGCGTGTAAAGCAGTTATGTGATATTGATGCATTCGGAACATTTTACCGGTTTTCGGACTTTATCGTTGAGTTAACATGGGGCTCTAAATCCTGTACAATACGGATTTAATATATTTCTTTTGTACGCGCGTACTTCCAATACGGAAATATATTGTACGGTCACATGGTACAAATGCAGACCGCTCATTGCACGAGAGAAATAGGTATTTCAAATCTTCGTTCCACGCAAATATGGTTATACCTTTCCTATATGCATGTATGATGAGGAACCCTAAATTTGATCGTACACATGGGTTAGGTGTTTGAATCCCCTAGAGGCCGAATCCATGTAAGTCAACCCCGACGTATATGCCCATAACTGTGTGCATTATTGTATCGAAGGCGAATATACGCCCCTAAAGCAAGCTCTTTATCATGCATTTATCGTGTATTTTTTCTAATTTTCAATCTGATATTTCTTGGTACATATTTAATGACGTATCATGTAGGAAGATTTCCGCAGTTTTGAACGTGTAATATGGGAAATGGATTTTATGTTTGTACTGAATAGGATATGCCTCACTTAGACACATTAATTTTTCAAAAATAATTTACATGTTGACAATTGTATTATCGTCTGTTTATCGTTATCAAACAACACTAGACGAACCTTCCTTAGACCGCCTTGCCAGACATATATAGAGGATCCTACTTGAGTATTACACGGTCTAAGTATTAACTTTCATACCCCATCCAACTCCTTCTCAAAGTAGCGAAAACTGGGTTGGCTCGGGTATAAAATAAAATTTCTGCTTAAAAAGTTTGCATTTTGTAAAATTAATACATTTAATATGTAATTTTAAACAGGTTATCGTATATTTTGTCAGTAAAAATGTTTTGAAACGCGTTTTATTGTCGAAACATCCGTTATAAAATCCTGCTAATATAAGCTTTCTAATCGCTTAATGGAATTAAGGCGGGACCACGTAATGGTTTACTATTAAATATATTAAACGAGTCGGATAACGGTATATGGTGTGAGGCTGTGCCGAGCATCATCAATCCAAAAATGCCACATAACTTAATTGGTAATGGTATTACTGTTATTAATCTTATATATAGGCATTATATTGTGCCTGTAATTATTTATTTACAGTACTGGATGAAGTTATCTATCCAAGAGATAGAGGATATGTGTTGTTTGGTACTGCTATGAAAGAGATATTATGTTAAGTCTGTCACATGTTAGCCAGATGCGTTTAAAATACATCTCGGTATCTAGATGACATACTCAATATTGATAATCCGTTATTTGCTCATATGGTTACTAACATTTATCCACCAGCGCTCACGTTGAATAAAGCCAACAGTTCGGATACTGAAGCAGCATCACTCGATCTTCATCTCTCGGTTTCTAATGATTTCATACGTACTAAAATCTATGATAAGAGAGACGACTTCAACTTTAACTATCTGCACCTGGATGGGGATGTACCTCATGCTACATCATACGGGGTTTGTCTCTCCCAGCTTATTCGTTTTGCTAGAGCTTGTAATGACGTTATAGACTTTAATGATCGACATCAAGTTATTACAAGTAAACTTCTTCTGCAGGGTTTTCGATAACACAAACTACGTAGATCTTTCTCAAAATTCTACCGCCGCAACGAAAACCTACTGGAGAAGTATAACACCAACCTTAAAACATTTCTGCGACTTGGAATATGACAACCCTTATTTCATGGAGATGTGGTCTATACAATTAATCAGGAAGTTCGTCAAAAAAGGATACGACCCTTTAGTATTACAACGCACTGGATGTTTAGTGATTGACCTCTCTACAGTCAGCCACTACGCTTCAATTTTCCCTTGTGCGATGACTGGACAACCTCTTGTGACTCTATGATTGTACCTACAGAAACCTCGACCAAGGGAGGTAGGTTCATGAGCTTTCGTCCCTCGGGTTTTCTGGTCGTACCCTAGATTGGTTTTCTCTTTGGCCGCAACTGCTGTGGTTGTTCAGTACAATTCTGGATACATCTTGAGATGTTTCTTATTTTGTATTTTATATAGCTTTACAACAATATATTAGTGTTTCTTTTGTTAGTTTCTGTGGATGTGGACTTTATTGTTAGATAATTCCTTTTGATGGGGTGTAGTTTTGTTTACACTGTCTTGTCTAGTTGGGTGCTGATGACAAGATACTAGCGAGGATTGTTTACACATAAAATGCAGTATGCGGACTTTTTTCAATATATGATGCCGTCATGATAAACTTGCTGTTTCTAACTTTTAAACTACTTAACCGATTTCAATAATCTACGACTCATTTTCTTAGTTAAGTTATTTCCAATCCAATGAAATAACTTTTATTATAGCAACTTTCGGAAGAAAGGTAGTTTTTGAAAATATCCAACTGACATTTTTCACTGTAAATGACAACAATTCTGAAATACTTGACCAGTTTTAAAAATTATCGCTCATTTTCTTAGTCAGACCATTTACAGTCGAATGATGTATATTAAACAGTGATTTTCTAAACAAATAAAAAATGGAAATTGTTTTTGACACTGAAAAATAAATAGTTCCGGCAGTGAACAAATAAAACTCTATATTTCATATGTATGAAATAACACTTTTATTTCATGGCTAAAATCCACTATTTCACTGCTAAGCATAAATAAGTCCGTGCATCGGGATACAATCCTATTCAATAATAAGGTCTTCATATTCGACCGGCTATCGAATTCAAATTCATCATCACGATAACATAATATTAGCCACTTCCCTTTCCGTCAATGCAGTGAGTTATGGATCGTATGAAGCAAACTCAAGTTCACACCTAAAACTGCTATATTCGTTACTATATCCACATTTTGCTTGATTTGAGTTGTATTTTTAAATACTAATTGTGTAGTTTTAGGCCAGGATAATTGTATTATATACTGAAGCGAAAAAGAAACGCGACTCGGTAATTTCCGATATATATTGTATATACCATGTATACTGAACACTTAATTCCACATAATATTCCAAAGAAATCCCAAGATGTTTTGTAAAAAAAATGCAGTTAGTTAGAAAAAGGACACAACTGTGATGTTGTAGACGTGTTAATCACGGTACTCTTTGTAACAAGAAATTCATAAATTTTGATGTTCCTCTTTGAAAAAAAATTGAGCCATTGTATTTAACGTAAAGAGTTTGCATTCTGCATTTGCTCACATGCTTGAACCAAACGCGTACTCTGTCAGTAATGAAACTTTGAAGGAATACTATTTGCTGTTTTATGTGTTGTTTTAGTCGGCGTTTTTTTCCGAAAGGAAAGCTCATACGTAGCCATGTACCATTTACCTAACAGCAGCATATTGTACATGCAATATATAGCGGAAATTCCCGTCTTTTTAGAGTCTAAAAATCAATATTCCGATTATTGAATATAAAACCTATAATCAATAACTATAAATAAATAATATTCTAAATAGTTTTATAAAAACTTGTTTTCTAAAGCTGTTGTAGCTGGTGCATAATTAAATGTTAGAAATATTGTGTGAGAGAGGAACCAAAGTAAGTATAAAAGCAGATATAAACATCGAACAGGAAAATTAGGAAAATTAATTCAAGGACGACAGTCAGCCACAAACACACACACAAACAAAGAACTTCAAAGATGAATAAAAAGCAAGATAAGACATCACGAATACAAAAGAGTTGAGAATAAGGCTACCGCCTTGGAACGGTCAGTGACAAAAAGGGCCGCTGGGGGTTTAATAAATACTGATAAAGGTGATACTTTGGGAGCAACAAACACAATAAAGAGAATAAAGAATCAGACTCGGTTTTATTGAGTCTGTTCATGAGAAGTAATGTAAGAAGCAACACGTCTCACGCCCCCCAGCTCCGGCTTAAGCGGTATTCTACTTCAAAGCCACCTATATTGGGCTCGTTGGTCCCAAAGGACCAGTAAAAATAACACTACTGATTCGTAGCACGGGGAGACTTTTTACCGCCGCCAGGTTAAACCAGGTTCTAACCTTAATCTTACCCTATTGTCAAAGCCGAACAGGAAATAGAGCATTCACAGAACACAGTTACTAAAACCACGCATGAAAAACAAACAACAAACAATAATTTCAATACAAAAATGGGAGCAAAGTAATCAACATCAAAATCATGAAAAAATCGATAATAAGGGTACCGCTTTGTAACGGTCAAAGTAACTTTGATAAAGCTTACGCAATCCCAATGAGACGAATATATAAGCATGGGGATAACGTTTGTAAGTAGTCACACTAATCTATATTTTTAGAGAATGAGATAAGTGACACCAATCAAACAAGCTCTAAAGTGGATGATTAAACTAGTTGTTGGTTGCAAAAGCCTAACTATTACTATATTGTCATCCCGGAGTGTTTCCCGCAAGGCTATTCCCTAACACAACTAGCATAGCAGAGCTTTTAGGCGAGCTAATTTAAAAAATATATATGATTAATCATATAGAAAACAAAACCATAGAAAGCCATAAGAAAAGCTCTCTGCGACATCAGAAGCCAACGTAATAAGAGAATAAACCGTTTTAGGTAGAATATAACAGGTCTGAAACCAAGCATTAAACACTATCAATCCGTCAGGATTAAGGTAGACGTAATCATACCGTAACAAATATGCACAAAACAAAGAGGCAAGCGTTTTGCCGAAAAGTAAATGGTTCATCCACTTATACTTGAGGCATAAGTTCTTTTGATCAATTTCTCAACATTTTCTTTTTCATAAATAAGAATTAATCATGACCACGAATGTTTAAATCCCAATTAGACGCTCTTGATGAACATATCCTTTCAGAAATATATCCCATAATATGTATCTCAGAGAAAACAATAACCTCTTTTACAAATAATCTTACTTAATAATTTCTCCATTTTTAATATATAGATGTTATTCCAGAAAAAGAATCTGAGGATAAACGGTATTAAACATAGGAAAAAATAAACAGTTGTCAATGTTCAAACTATCATCCAGATAGTGTGATGTGTAACTAAAGGCGTCAATAACATCTGCCTGAGAATGTTCTGAAAATTTCAACATGGAATCTCTAATCGCATGATGCAGTTGTTTACTAAGTGTAGGTCATCCACGACCTTGATTGTTTTCAAAACAAACGTCTATAACGGTTCTTCTAAAACAAATTGAAGCGGCGGCCATTTCACCGAGATTTTGGTATCGTTTCTGATTGGCTGATACACTAGATATACAGAACGACAAAAACAATACATTAATTAATAAACATAGAGGGAAACTTCATCATTATATCGACTAACTAAATGTGGATGATCAATTATACTATAATAAAAAAAAAAATTATAACGAACACGTATTTCCGGTTTCCGTTTTTTCTGCACAAAGGGTTACGACGTTTGTATTTACAATCAAGAGTAAAAGATGATCAATACTATTGTTTATCACCTGTTATTTAGATACCAATGGGAATCAGTATAAGTACATTTTCTACACAATAAATTTAATTACATATATACTGGTGCTGAATGCATATTATAGATTCCTTAATTAATACCTGCAGATTGGAATGTTGATAAAATGCATCAACTCAACAATCCACAATTTCCTGCCATGGTAAATACTATTACGACAGCGTTAAAAGCTCAAACTAAATACGATATGTTTGATATAATTGCAAATAGCATTACAGGATAAACAAAATCAGCTTAATTAAAACATGCTTTTATATTTTATGCAGGCAAATTAAACAACAAAATATAGTTCTTCAGTCCATAGTACATGTGACTGGCTATTCTTATAATTTTCGATTTCCAAATGTTTAATACATTTTTTTTATGTAATTACTAAGGATTGACTGTGTTAAGCTCGAAAATATGGGATTTTTCACGCTATGTAACATGGCCACTTTTCAGCTTCCATTGGAGGAAGGCCCCAGGTGCCCTTCCTGAAAATTTCGTGCAAAGGCGGGCATCTGGGTAGAGCCACTGACGTCGCGCGCGCCCTCCTGGATAGTTAAGTCACAGGCCATAGATGTTCATATGTATGGCCTTCTAGTTTAAAGATCATTTCAAATAATCTTGTAAAACATATTTACATTAAAACGTGTTCACAAATGGTAAACGTTCAATGCAATTAATTTTAATTTCTTAAATATAATTTCAATATATCTGTGTTTTATAAACGTGTTTTGTGTGTTTTTAAATGACTGTTTCTTTCTTCAAATAGACGTAAACGTTATTTATATCAGAGACAAACTATATGGCATAAAAATGAGATAACGTGGGCATTATTAGACATGTTGTCTTACTATACACGCCTGCTGAAACATTTGAATTAAATAGACATGGGACGATCTGGATTATGGATGTGAGTCTAAATACAAATACAAATATCAAAATATGTACGCGTTTCTCATGTTCTCTCAGGATGTATTATTGGAAACCTTTGATCCGGAAACAATTACAGACTCTGCTAGTTATTTGTTTTTCTACCAAGTATTCGTGTTTATGTGTAGTCAAAGGGACAAGCGGTTATCTTTAGTAAACTCTGAAATGGGAGATCCTTTGGAAGCAAGAAGCACAACCAAGCTAATTAGGTAGAAGACTCGATTTTATAATCTGATCATGACAGGACATGTTCAATGCAACAGCTATTGCGCATCTAGAGCCGGAGTAAGGCAAAACAGACATCACAAACACAAAAGGGTTGACAATAGGGCTACCGCCTTGGAACGGTCAGTGGCAAAAAAGGCCGCTGGGGGTTAAACCAGGATCTAGGATGCACCAAACATCCTACCTCAACCCAATAAAACGGGACAGTGTAAATAAAGAAATCTCCGCCATGAACTATTCTCTAACCGACAAGGCAGCATTAATAGGCAATATAAGTAAAACGCAAAGATGCTTGTGTATGTACGATTGGTAAAGATAGTCATTGTAATTTCCGTTTAGCAAGAGTGACATGTTTAAAATGGGAATCATTTAGATTTCAACTGGAGTTATTTACATTTCCGGAAATTCGTTACTTGAAATGAAGTCCTTTGATAAGACAGAATGCAAGTGGTTGCTTAGAAAAGTCACAGTGAACCCAAAGCACGCATTAAAACAAACAATATTTACAAGGTTAATAAGAAGCAAGGCATGTGACATCTCAAATACTAACGTATATTGGGTGAAAATAATGCAATTGTCTGTGTTTGTCGGTGAACACGGTACGCTTTGATCAAAATTTGACAGTTAATAATATTTTTGTCAAGAAAGTATAGAAAATAAATACACTATATAATTGTTTTGATATACAGAGTAATGTCTAGTGTATTTACATGCCAGTAGTTATGGTTTAAAAAATGCTTTATTATTTAGAAATTTCTGAGTAAACATATAAAATGTATGAAGCAAAGCAGTAACGTAATCGGAGATAAAATGAAACCTATATTTCAACTGTGATTTTAATGCACTTAATGTCTCTGATAAGTTGCGGTTTGTTATTGTCCAATTATAACTTTGATATATGTTTATGATATCTTTGTTATATTTATGAAATAGAACATCATCTTCGTTGAATTATCGTGTAATATATCACGGTTTGGAGTTCAATTGTCAACAATAATTTCACGAGCCCGAAGGCAATTTTTGTTTACAATTGAACGACAAACCGTGATATATTACAAGATAATTCACTGTAAACGATGTTCTAATTGAATGAAATCTTTCGCATTGATTTGCATACTCTCCTAATAAATACTAATAAAGGTGATCCTTTGGGAGCAACAAACACAATTAAGAGAATGAAGCAGCAGACTCGGTTTTATTGATACTGTTCATGAGAAGTAATGAAAGAAGCAACACCTCTCAGGCCCCCTAGCACCGGCTTAAGCGGTATTCTACTTCAAAGCCATCTATATAGGGCTCGTTGGTCCCAAAGGACCAGTAAAATAACACTACGGATTCATAGCACGGGGAGACTTTTTACTTTTTTGTTCCTAACGTTGCGAACGTAACAGTGATATCTCTAGCATTGCCTTGCTTATTCTCCTAACTTTGCAAACGTTACAGTGATATATCGTTGAATATAACGAGATATTTTAAACTAGGCTATATAGTGCGGGTATATTAGAATTAATGATAAATTTGATATATTTAGTTCCAATGTCTGCAATGACGTTTAAACAATCCGATTTTATAAATAACTAAACGTGTGGCATAGCTAACGTGTGGCATAGCTAACACATTATTATTTTAAAACGTACACACATTTAATGCAGCCAGTACGTATGCATTTCCTAAATAATGAAAACAGACTTTTTGAACTACTGATCAAAGTATCAAAACAAGTGAAACTATGTTGTTGTACTCCAGACACTGTCACAGAGAGTTTAAAGGGTAAACTATAAAATAACAAAAATATATCAATGAAACTCGGAAAAAGTAGATATAACAGGATATGTAGCATTCAAGGACCACAGTCAACCACAAACATATACAGAAACAAACAATAATAATTACAAAGATAATAAATAAACGGCAAGGCAAGATATGACATCCCAAACATAACAGTGTTGACAATAGGGCTGCCACCTTGGAACGGTCGACTGGGGATTTAGAAAGGATTCTAGCGAAGACATGTTTGGTCATTTTCGACCTTTGTGAAATAGAAATATAGAAGAAAACCAGCTTGAAATTATATACAATATACACAACATTTTCTAGATTTAGGGGATTATTTTCCGAAATACTTATAGCTCTAATTCTCCATATGTTTCAGATAAAGCGACAACGTCACTATTAGAAAAGAATCGCTGTAAAAAAAATTAAATATTATATGGCGTTTTTAATTAATGGCCCAAATTGGCCGTAGGTTGAATATCATTCTCTGAATTACAATGCACTTGGTAAACGCCTGCAATCCATCTAACAAATAGTACATAATCCGTGGCAAATTAGTCAGTAAACTCGTTCGATAAAATTGATATGATGCTCGGCACGGATTCTTTCAGTAAATTCAATATTAAACAGGCACTTTGTGCAAGATCCTCGATATACGGGTTTTTTCATTCACTTGTAGTGCGTCAATAAATTTCTGCGAAATGAACAAATGCTTCGCAAACATGTTCAACATATAAATATTCTTGTTGAAAAGCATGCTAAACTCACGATATGTTTCATTTCGTCATGAGTATTTGACTGGTTAGTAATTAATGTAATGAATTTCTCCTTTGGTATTGGATGCACTGTTGATATAGGGTTTGTTATTTTCAAACTGCTTTTGTACTTCTGCATTGTAAGTGATGTTGCTTCTGGTATTATTTCTCAATTTATAGTTGTCTATAGGTGTATAGTAAGTCGTTAACCCATTCGTAAACAAAAATGATTTGTTTCATGTAAAAAATAAATCTGAAATAAATGTGGCTCGAGAAAAATAAAATACATGGTTTAGTGTTAAAATAAATGCCGTTTCCACCTAGTCTTATGATTGTTATTATATATAATTGTAACAGTTTCCACTTGCATTCGTGCTAAACTAGTTATGAGACACGTTACAATATAAAAGAGAATCTTTACGGAATACGATGCGGCGAGCTGTTGACGATGAAAATTATTTCTCAGATGTTCTACGTAAATTACTGTTTAATAGGTAGTGTCTGCAGATATCCTATTTAGACAAATTAAGGAGACTTTTGATCCAGGAGAAGGTGTGAAAATCTACACGATTTTGGAAGTCATTTTAGATAAGGATTGAGTACTGAACCTCGACGTTGTTCTCTCTGATACAATATGGTGTCACTGTACTGAAATGTTAATTATTCAAAGGAATTTCAGTGGCTTAATGGGCGCACGTCTTCATTATTAGAGACACTCTAGCGGAGCCGTTGAACACGATACGCGACAGTCAAACGACTAATATACAAGCGCAAAAGTCTTCTTTTTGCAATAATGGTTTATCCCTTTCTAAAGCATACTATTGTTTTTGCGGGGTTTGCTAAATACGCTTTGCAATAAAGTAAATGATGTCATGTTACATTAACTAGGCTTTGTATCCTCCCCATTACCAAAGCGACAAGCGTTATTTGACACGAATTACAGTCGTTTTTTGCCACTCTTCGGGATCAGGGTAGGATCAACGTGTTCAGCAATTTTGCTTGCAACTAAATCTACCTCTAATATGTACACAAACCGAACTCTGACGCTTGCGAAAATATTATGTATTTAAATATGTTTAGCCTATAAATATTCTTGTTGAAAAGCAAACTAGATAAACAATATATTCCATTTCATCATGAATATGTGAATGCCTTGGTTAGGTAATGTAGTTAACTTTCCATTGGTATAAATTGCACTGTTATATTGTTTGTTATTTTCAAACTGCTTTTGTATTCCTGCATTGTAAGTGATGTTGTTCTGGTTTTATTTCTCAATTTATAGTTTTCTGTAGGTGTATGGTTGGTCATTAACTAAATCGGAAAGAAAAATAATTTGTTTAATGTATTTATTTCTGAAATAAAAGTGTTTAGGGAGAAACAAAATACACGTAATAGTATTTAAAATGGCAACAACATAGTATTAAATGCACTTACCACCTGGTTTTATAATTGTTTCAGATTACCTTTAATTGCAACAGTTTCTACTTGTAATCGTGTTCATCTATTTATGAGACACGTTACAATATAAAATATAATCTTTTTTACAAAACACAACGCGGCGAGCTGTTGACGATAACATTTTATTTCTCATATGTTCTACTTAAATTACATTTTAATTGAAGTGTCTGCGGAAATCCCATTAGACAAATTAATGAGACATTTTATTCAAGAAAATGTGTGAAAATCTACACAATGTTGGACGTCTTTATGGATACGGATTGAGTACTAAAACTCGACATTGGTGTTCTCTGTGATATAATATGGTGTCACCGTATTAAATGTTAATCATTCAACGCAATATCAATGGTTTAATGGTTGCACGTCTTCATTAATATAGACATTTTAGAGGAGCCGTTAAACGATTTCCGACAGTTAAACATTTTGTGTTGCGATTAAGACCACCAGCCCATTACACAGTGCAAATACATAAACAACACTATTTCATATCAGTGTACATAAGTATAATCTTCATTAACTTTGCGGATTTAAGGATGAAACATACAAAAATAACGCTTTTATTCCAAACAATAAACTCTGTATGCATCGCTGCTTTATTTTAAAATTTAGAATTGAAAATTAAAACTTATAGAGACCCACGGCATCTTGAAGTCTGGTTTACAAATTGGCATGTATATTAACAAACAAACAAAAATGTCTACCAAAGTGTCGTTTCTCGTTTTTAACCCCAATATTAACAATATATATTTTATATTTAAAATAGTTTTTGGCTTTTGTTTCTACAACGAATGACATTCTGCTACTTTGAGAAGGAAACGTTCAAATGTATCAAACGAGTTGCTTCTAAAGTAAAATTATCTCAGTCATTAATATTGATATTTGCTTTAATATGTCACACAGGCAGGAAGTGTGTGTTAAATAAGAATAACAAATATATATTTCAAATATAGTTATTTCTCCATAATGAAATCCATTACTTTTAATTAATTGTGTTTGTTACTCCCAAAGGATCACCTTTATCAGTATTTATAGAACATATATCGGGTTTAAATTTCACTACAACAGTTTGTAAAAAATCAGTCTTGCTATCAAAATCTAATTCAGTGAAACTAAATAAGATTGTCGTGTTCCTCTTTAAAGTAAAACAGTTTTCAGAACTACAATGTTTATTAAGATTTAAATCTCTAAAATTAAACATGGGTATTATGCCATACAAATTATAAAGATGCGCAATGTGGCTCGTACAATCCCTAATTTAATTCAAAACAAAAGAGTTTTTAAATCAAATTAAGCATAACATACAACAATAATTAAATAATTAAAAGTTGTTTTTCTTTAAACGACAAATGGTTTTAATTCGCAAAAAAAATATTATTTATAACTATTTAAAAACAAAATTATATTGTAAAATTCAAATATCCGTCCTTACCTCTTGTAGACCCGGAATACTTCGTTTTTGGATGTGCTGATCTATGGAGGCCGCTTTCGAAAAGTTTGTTAAAACAAAGAGTAGAATAACAGAAATAAGACACACGTTCATAGTAGACTTTATTAGTTGTTCCATTGTTTTGGTAAGTTAACAGTTCCTCCCTTCACCGTTGAAAGCGACACTTAAATCTGTGTTGTCAGTCTATTCTCGCACGTTGTCAATCTATTCCCGCACGTTGTCAATAAGCTGCAAAATAAAACGAATTCACGTTCTTACTAATGTAGAACTTGTTACATTGACATATCTATTTTCAGGATCACTATGATAGAGCCAAATACGTTTAAAGTTATAAATTATTTATAGATAAAATACTTCAGCTTTTGATAATTTATCCAAAAAATCCAAACTGTTTTAGATGTTTAAAAAATCTCAAGAATAAAAGAGTTCGTTTCTCTCAACCACTTGATTAAAAAAGACAAAATAATATGCTGTCACGAAAGAAATAAACGCGCATGCGCAAGCAATACAAACACCTTCTGTCCAGTAGAATTCCAATGTAACAAGTGACTCTGTTCTGCTTCAGTTCGCCAAGATCAGAGGTTTTATACCGCGTACTTAAAGATATTGTGGGCGAGAGCGAGATTATAGTATAAAATAAGGGGGGAATTACACAAAACCAATATTGTGGTAGTGTTTATTAATTACTTGAATCAATAGTGGAGAAAACCATGTCCATATTTGCAGCCTATTACATTTGGTATTGATATATAACAAGATATAAATGTCAAATCCTGCTTCTTATATTAAGGCAATATTTTAAGTTCGATTTCATGACAAATAATCATTTTGACGGAACTTCAACACAAAGTACGGTTGTATTGGCAATATCACGATTTCAACAAAACGTTGAGAGTGCGCATGGCGGTTTATCTTCATTGTAAAATTAACTTTCTCATATGGCAATTATCATTGTTGTAACAAGACGGAAAGGTCAAGACTTACGACAATCACTCTTTCTCATGTGGCAATTATCATTGTTGTAACAAGACGGAAAGGTCAAGACTTACGACAATCACTCTTTCTCATGTGGCAATTATCATTGTTGTAACAAGACGGAAAGGTCAAGACTTACGACAATCACTCTTTCTCATGTGGCAATTATCATTGTTGTAACAAGACGGAAAGGTCAAGACTTACGACAATCACTCTTTCTCATGTGGCAATTATCATTGTTGTAACAAGACGGAAAGGTCAAGACTTACGACAATCACTCTTTCTCATGTGGCAATTATCATTGTTGTAACAAGACGGAAAGGTCAAGACTTACGACAATCACTCTTTCTCATGTGGCAATTATCATTGTTGTAACAAGACGGAAAGGTCAAGACTTACGACAATCACTCTTTCTCATGTGGCAATTATCATTGTTGTAACAAGACGGAAAGGTCAAGACTTACGACAATCACTCTTTCTCATGTGGCAATTATCATTGTTGTAACAAGACGGAAAGGTCAAGACTTACGACAATCACTCTTTCTCATGTGGCAATTATCATTGTTGTAACAAGACGGAAAGGTCAAGACTTACGACAATCACTCTTTCTCATGTGGCAATTATCATTGTTGTAACAAGACGGAAAGGTCAAGACTTACGACAATCACTCTTTCTCATGTGGCAATTATCATTGTTTTAACAAGACGGAAAGGTCAAGACTTACGACAATCACTCTTTCTCATGTGGCAATTATCATTGTTGTAACAAGACGGAAAGGTCAAGACTTACGACAATCACTCTTTCTCATGTGGCAATTATCATTGTTGTAACAAGACGGAAAGGTCAAGACTTACGACAATCACTCTTTCTCATGTGGCAATTATCATTGTTGTAACAAGACGGAAAGGTCAAGACTTACGACAATCACTCTTTCTCATGTGGCAATTATCATTGTTGTAACAAGACGGAAAGGTCAAGACTTACGACAATCACTCTTTCTCATGTGGCAATTATCATTGTTGTAACAAGACGGAAAGGTCAAGACTTACGACAATCACTCTTTCTCATGTGGCAATTATCATTGTTGTAACAAGACGGAAAGGTCAAGACTTACGACAATCACTCTTTCTCATGTGGCAATTATCATTGTTGTAACAAGACGGAAAGGTCAAGACTTACGACAATCACTCTTTCTCATGTGGCAATTATCATTGTTTTAACAAGACGGAAAGGTCAAGACTTCAATCACTTCCGATATGCGTGTTTGATCTATAGTATGATGTTTTCTCATGTTAATGCGCGATTCAAAATGTTTGTAGATACACATTTAAAGGTAGTAGTAATCCAAAACCGACACAAAAATTCAGATGCCAATGTCAGGCTCGGGGTAAATACTCATATCTGTATATATTAGTTGTATAACATATGAGAATAATTTCCAAAAGTAAATATCTGGTGAATTAAAATATAAAATTAACCAAATACCAAGCCCCAGGTTGAAAAGCTAAGGCCTCTTATAAACGTATTCTAAATCATGTTTTGTGTAATAACCTTATTTATAAAGTTATGTAAACATTTGAAAAAATAAATTTGAACCACTAGCAATGGTTTTATGTTACATATCTCAAAATTATGAAAAATAATTTCATAAAGCCTATATCTGCATTATTAAATCATTAGAGATCACCGCAATAATCTGCAGCTTTCGTCTGAAAGCAAGAGCTTACGTCCCCCGGCTTTTTTTGGTCGTGCCCTTAGCGTTTCTTTTGTTATTTTCTCTGGATGTGGACTTTATTGTTAGAGAATTCTTTTTGATGGGAAGTAGTTTTGTTTACACTGTCTTGTCTATTTGGGCGATGAAGACAGGATAATAGCGAGAATTGTGTACACATAAAATCGAATCAAACTAACATGTAGGCCTTATTGCCTACTGATCGTTCCAAGTCGGGAACACTGTATTCACCACCTTTATGTTGTATTTTGTCTTTTTCATTGTAAAATTAATTAGATATTGCTCCTTGTTTGTAGTACAGTGCGGACCTATGATGCCATTGCGTTTGGATGTAGTGGTTTTTATAGGACCCTATATCTCATTTTTGATGCATATCAAGAAATTAAGGATCATTTCCCCTTCTGTGTCATTGCATTTACACTGCGTTTAAACAAATATAACATTAGATTTCCAAGAATACTTTTACATAAAACTTTCAGTTTATTATGTTATGTTTAAATAAATCAGTGATATCCTTCAATAATAAATAAGAACTTGCTAAATATGTGAGTTATTTAATATTTATAAAATTATCAGTATACACATTTATCAAGTTTGTATTGATTATTCAGGTGTAGGACCGTCTAAATAAAAGTATAAACATATCAAACTAAACATTGCAAGACAATTATTTGAGCTTTCATTTTTAAATTCAATTTCTCTGGGAATATACATAAGGGACAAAAGCCTAAAATACAGACGTATATTAAGTAGTAACGGTAGATTCATTTTATTAGTGAACAAATGAAATACTGTATATTATCTCAAATGTGCAAAACATCTTGTTGAACATGTTTGTTTTTAAATGAACTTGTTCAAACTTATATTATAAGTTTAAATCACAGTGTATATGTAAATATTTATAACTTTATAGAAAACTATTGTCTTACACAGAATACAAAATAGACTGAACATCTATTAAGACTGAGGGTATGGTTATAGGATGTTCATTCCTTTTTTGTGTTTGCTGTCTCAGACCCCTAGCAGCACTTTTTGCAGCACCGACCGTTCCAATACGGTAGCCCTATTGTCAACCCTTTTATGTTTGTGATGTCGTGTACTGCCTTATAGTCATCTTTAACAATGTTTCTTTGCGTGCTTTTGGTTGACTGTGATCCTTGAATGCTACATTTCCTGTTCGACTTTTATATCTACTTTTACATTACAAACTTTACCTAAATCCTGAGAGGACGGTAACGTTTGATCTTTGTCTCCAATCTTGTCTTGTCGTGCCCTTAATGGTTTATTCTCGTCTCGCTATGCCTTTTGCCAAGTCACTGATTACTTGCTTTGTGGCATTCGATGCTTTTGTGATCATCAAACCCATTCTGTGTTGCTTTAAAGTAGAATATCGCTTAAGCCGGTGCTAGGAGGCGTGAGAGGTGTTGCATCATATAATTACCTCTCATGAACAGACTCAATAAAACCGAGTCTGCAACTTTTCTCTCTTGTTTGTGTTTGTTGCTTCCAAAGGACCACCTTTTCGGTATGTATTTTGTTTTTATATTAATATATACATGATCATATCTATGTTATACTTTTTACACTGCCTATTAACGATGCCAAGTTTGTTAGAGGATATAGCATATTTTTCTTACACTGTATCGTTTTATTGGGACGACAGCAAATAAGTGTTAGGTTTGGTGCACCCTAGAACCTGGTTTAAAACCCCAGCGGCCTTTTTTGCCACTGACCGTTCCAAGGCGGTAGCCCTATTAACAACCCTTTTGTGTTTGTGCTGTCTTATTTGTCATTTTATTCATCTTTAAATTTGTTCTTTGTTTCTGTTTGTGGTTGACTATCGTCCTTGAATGCTGCTTTTCCTGTTCAATTTTTATATCTATATTTATTATATGATTTAAGTAAATAACAAGGATACGTATGTAGTATATATGATCGAAAAAAGTCTAGAATAAGTACTTAATGGCTTGTAAGATGTCCTAAACCTAAATATCCGACCAAGACAAGATTAAAAAAATTAAATTAAACGTGACCATCCTTTTCAAGATTAAGGTTGACGTAATCAAAGCGTCTAGAAGTTTTGACAGTTTAAAGACATATTACTTGATTTGTGACTGGTTGTGCACTAATAGCTATTCCAAATTGTTGAACGTCAACCAATCAGATTTTAGGAATTTAGCCAAGTTTATAAAAGTAAAATAATTTAATCCGTATCGTGCTTCATTTCTTATCTTCGCTTACAACTCTCTGACTAGTGTAAGGATCTATGCGTTGTGGTCTAATGTAAAAGTTTCTCAAATTTACAACTTTTAGAAAGAGTATTCAATTATGTATGTTATAATGACATCACATCTACTTCCAGTCTTCAATAATGCTTTTTGTTAGGAGTTATTATCTCAAAGAAAGGAAACCATAATTACTTTTGGTATAATAAAATGTCGACAAAAGTATAATATTGTGTCTAGACTTGGGTTGCTTGCTCTTATAGTTTCTCTCAAATTTCGGGAATATTAAATAAAGCAAACACATCAACTTATAAATAATAATTAACGTAGCCTCTAATATTATCAAAAAAGGAACTCTGGATAACAGGTTCTCTTTCAGTGTTATGGCTAAAAACTTCAAAACTGCCCATGGATAAATGACTGTGTTTCATACAGCACGCAAGAGTTACAATATTTGTTAAAAACAAATAGCAACCCAGTCAAATGGTTAACTGATTAAATTGTATATTGAGAGTATTAAACCGGTCGAGTTCCAGTCTATCAATCTCTACCCAGAGTACACTCGTTCCTCATTTGACTCTGTCAACGTCAAAGGAAGTAGGGCGAACGGTTAGGTCACGTGATTATTCAAAAAGGTTATGACGATGTTTATAATAAATCCTTTTGCGTGATCTGCAGAGATAAAATATAGACATATATTAAATAATTTCAACAATTTTTTCTATGAGTTAATTTTTTTTAGTAATTTTCTGCTATCGAGCTTCTGTTTGAAATGTTTACATATGCGTATCGATTGAGAAGAACTAAGTACGTATAAGTTTTGTAGTAAAATAGTCCCGATTAAAACTAACTTGTTTTCGTGCATTAGTTCAAATCTTGCAACATCTAATCTGCAGATATTCTGAAAATTATCTTTACACAAGAAATGAATAAGTTTCAGGCAAACATATTCCAATTTAACAGGTTTTACCAAAATCTTGTAATTTAATAGTTAGCAAAGATATATTTGAGTGCAAGGAACGATAACTCTGCGTGGAGATTGCCAGTCTATCGCACTATTACGGAAATCTTACCAATCATTCGCAACATCTCGGTTTATTGATGGAGTACACGTTTGGTCGATTATGTTCAATTTGGATATAAGCAACCGATATCGTAAATCAGAATCTTTGGAAAACAGTTGTAAATTAAGATGTTTTATATGGTAAAGATACATATAAATATTAATTATTATGTATATTCTACATAATATTAGTTATGTATATTTAACAATAAAATCTTTCATTTATGAATTATTCTCCAAGCATATCATTTTTCGTTAAAGAATACCTACATTTGCTGTAAATACCTTTCTTTTGAGCTTTTGGAGAAACCATTTTAGTCTTGCGTAAAATATTGCACTACTTCTTCTGTTTGTGTTTGGCATGTTTTATATGCTGTCCTGCAACTCTTACCACAGTTTATACTATTGTTTTCAAAGATGCGGAGCAAATTAAATTTAACATATAAGGCTCATGTTTTATGTTTTCTCTTTCTATTATCGCATCCAATACTTCAAGTGAAATGTAGTCGTATTTGGGATTTCTATAAGCTTGCGCTTCTATATAAGCTGTGTGAAGCACATCAACACAAGTAATATTACATTTCTGCAAGGATTTTCGAGACTTTTATGGGACGGATGGGATTTTTATCGATGATAACAGCTGTTTAATAAAGGTGATTGTCAATGATATGGTACTGATTATAAATGCTCTTGAAAATATCCAATTTGTAAAATGTAAACGTATTGGCATTCGTCAGTGTCAATAAGGATATACGATTCATACGCAACGATACTTCAAGATGTGCGGTTGAAAAACTCGATAATATAAGGAATGTCAAATTTATTACAGAATGTGTTACAAAATTTAATGAACTACCATTTTTAAATACGGACTACATTTCCAACGGGATGTGTAAATCTTGAAAATATGGAATACATTTCCGTGTAAATCTGATAAACAAACTCGTGTTCCTCACTCGTTTGTTCATCCGATATTCATTTACATCGGGAATAAATCCCGGATTTCAAAATAAACGTTTATTAAACTTGTTCATGTAATGATTGTCACTACTTTTACCATCTGCCATTAAGGGAAATCAAAGACAAACAATTCACAATAAAGTAGTGTAATAATATCGTCATGCAACATGACATTACATGTGTTAAAACAACTATCCGGCCAACAACAGCCAAATAGAACAACACATTTACACCGTTTCTAAATATAGTGAAGGAGAGGACCGTTCCAAGGCGGTAGCCCTATTGTCAACCCTTTTGTGTTTGTGATGTCGTTTGCATTTATTATTGCTTTTGCCTTCTTGTTTGTCTGTTTCCGTGTTTGTTTCTGTGTTTTGTGGTTGACTGTCCTCCATGAATGCTACTTTCCCTGTCCGATCTTTTTATATTTCTTTTTATATAAGAATCCAAACACTATTAGAACAGTATAAACGGCTTTGATCAGCCTGGCCAACACCAAAACTAGAGAGAATTAACAGTTACCACTCATGATTCGTTTTACGCATATTCAATCATGGGTATTTTATGAATCCGTTAAGATGAAGTAAACTATGTGTGATTCCATACCTGATCTTTTATTTCGTTTCATAAAGGCTGGGTAAAGACTCGATTACTAGTTTATCTTTAAACATAACAATTTGTTAACACTTTGTAATATAACTAAATACTTCTGTTGTACATATTGAATATGAAAAGTATTTTAGAATAACCTGCACATTGATTATAAGTATAAGCAAATATGTTCCATGAACATACGAGTACAGTCATGGAATCTGTTTAATTATATTAAAAGATTACAACATGAATATATATATATATTAACTTATTCTTATACTTTACTCTATGTCAAAATTTCTCTCATTGTCTATTGTAGTCGTACTTCTGTGTTACTGCGTATATTTGTCCCTAAATTACTGATTGCCATGTATAAAATATTATTGAATTGTTTGAATGCTAATATGTAAGATTATATTGTATGCTCTCCAACTGGGAGGTAAATAAAGAATCAAATCAAAATCCTTTCAAATGTTCTTATTCAATAAATAATGATATTGTATGTTACATATCATTGCACTCAAAAGCGGTAACATAAATGCTGTAATTCATTGCAATATAATGATTTAAGTACATAATGCAATTGATTTTGCCATTTGTATCAGTACATGCATCATATATCAAAGACATTTTAAATTATTACTATTATCTTGCAATTCAGTCATAATAACACCTCAGCCGTACTTTGCACACATCTTTACATCTCTTATTCCGTCGATATCATGGACGAGCAAAATTATTTGCAAACAATATTGTTCATGTGTTTTATTATACCTCACATAAAACGCCTAATTTCTTACCATCTCAGGCGAGGGTGATAGTACAGGGTGATAGTAAATCGCAGGGTGATATTAAAAAAGTATCGCATGCGCAGCTTTGACGCGCGTTGGAGTGCGTACTAGTTCGGTGACATCATCGGCTCAGTATGGTGAAATGCTATTTTTAATTTATCATAACTTGAAAAGTACTCTACCGATTTTAATAAACTACCACTCATTTTTTTAGTTACGTTATTTACAAGTCAACGCTATAACGTTCATAGACATATTTTAAAAAGAGTTGTTTTTGAAATAAAAAAAATAAGAAAAAATCCGGCAAAGTGAAATCTGTACTGAAAATGAACCTTTTTTTGGCACGAGCTGATTTCGGTATAATAAAATAAATATCACATTCATAAGAGGGTGATTGTAAGAATGTTAACACTTCGGATATTGATTATCACCCTCGGCTTCGCCTCGGGCGATAATCATATCCTCAGGGTGAACATTCTTACTATCACCCTCTCATGAATGTGATATTTATATATTACTATTAACAGGTTAGTTGCCATATTGGGCTTACTATTGACAGGTTAGTTTCCATATTGTCTTTACTAATGACAGGTTAGTCTCCATATTGCCCTTACTATTGACAGGTTAAATGAGCATATTCGGCCAGAACCTCGCGTTAACTAAATACATCGTTCCAATATGGCCGCCTCCGTGTATATTTATTTTTTAATTTATTACTAGGTTACATTTACTTTATTTTCTCCGCACTTTTTCCCAAAATGTAGGAGTAGTCTGTCCTCCTTGAATACTATTTTCCCTGTCCGATCTTTTTATATTTCTTTATGATATCTGTCCGTTAATCCGTCCGTCATTGCGTGCGTGCGTGCTTGCGTCCGTCCGTCCGTCGTCCGTGTGTAATTGATAATATCTCCTTCTACACAGTTAAACTTATGATCTTAAACCCTAATAATATTATTGAAATAGACATTAGATGTGCAAGGGTGTTATAACAATTTTGGTATCTTCCCCGGAAAAGGGACTAGAGGATGTGGGAGTAGTTTCAAATAAAACGTAACTGGTCAATTACTCCTACATACTTAACTGTAGCAGTGTGAACTGCGGGTCAATTACTCCTACATACTTAACTGTAGCAGTGTGAACTGCGGGTCAATTACTCCAACATACTTAACTGTAGCAGTGTGAACTGCGGGTCAATTACTCCTACATACTTAACTGTAGCAGTGTGAACTGCGGGTCAATTACTCCTACATACTTAACTGTAGCAGTGTGAACTGCGGGTCAATTACTCCTACATACTTAACTGCAGCAGTGTGAACTGCGGGTCAATTACTCCTACATACTTAACTGCAGCAGTGTGAACTTCAATTACTCCTACATACTTAACTGCAGCAGTGTGAACTGCGGGTCAATTACTCCTACATACTTAACTGTAGCAGTGTGAACTGTTGTACATAGTGTTGTTACCTCAGGGGTCAATATCGCCTGGGTCAATATATATGTTATTATTTTGGGTGGTGAAAGGGGTCCAAATATAGAACTTAGTCTGTATCTGATGATTATTTTATCCTGCTTCTCTGTTTATAATAAATACTTCTAAAATACTTTTAAAATTTCAGTATGTTATTGCTGACTCAAATGTGAATAAAAAGTGCAGTTATATGCGATGGCACAGAATCGACTTGCACTAGTTTCATGTGATCTTGAATATATGATTGATACAGATGTTCACCATGTATTACTTGCTTAAGATGATACCGTACGATACGGTATTTCATCAAATACTATCCGCTGATGAAAATAAAGTATCACTGTCTTAAATACTGTCTGTGTTGAACAAGCCTAGTGTTGTTAGTCGAATAGCGGATATTGTCGTGAGTTGAATAGCGCCTCGTGAGAATCTTAGCTAGTACGGTATGTCCTTACTCTCTATGATAGATGCATACATACTCTCTATGATAGATGCATACATACTCTCTATGATAGATGCATACATACTCTCTATGATAGATGAATACATACTCTCTATGGTAGATGAATACATACTCTCTATGGTAGATGAATACATACTCTCTATGATAGATGAATACATACTCTCTATGATAGATGCATACATACTCTCTATGATAGATGAATACATACTCTCTATGATAGATGCATACATACTCTCTATGATAGATGAATACATACTCTCTATGATAGATGAATACATACTCTCTATGGTAGATGAATACATACTCTCTATGATAGATGAATACATACTCTCTATGGTAGATGAATACATACTCTCTATGATAGATGCATACATACTCTCTATGGTAGATGAATACATACTCTCTATGATAGATGAATACATACTCTCTATGATAGATGAATACATACTCTCTATGATAGATGCATACATACTCTCTATGGTAGATGAATACATACTCTCTATGATAGATGAATACATACTCTCTATGATAGATGAATACATACTCTCTATGATAGATGCATACATACTCTCTATGATAGATGCATGCATACTCTCCATGGTAGATGCATACATACTCGTTATGGTAGATGCATATATACTCTCTATGGTCGATGCATATATACTCTCTATGGTAGATGAATACATACTCTCTATGGTAGATGCATACATACTCTCTATGATAGATGCATGCATACTCTCTATGGTAGATGCATACATACTCTCTATGATAGATGCATGCATACTCTCTATGGTAGATGCATACATACTCGTTATGGTAGATGCATATATACTCTCTATGGTAGATGCATACATACTCTCTATGGTAGATGCATGCATACTCTCTATGGTAGATGCATACATACTCTCTATGGTAGATGCATACATACTCTCTATGGTAGATGCATACATACTCTCTATGGTAGATGCATACATACTCTCTATGGTAGATGCATACATACTCTCTATGGTAGATGCATACATACTCGCTATGGTAGATGCATACATACTCTCTATGGTAGATGCATACAATAAAACCTATGATGATACAATATGAGCTACGATTCTCACAACTACGTCTAGCCTAATGTAGCGATTAGAATATCACCTAGTGTCGTGAATTATTGTCAGTTAAACATCGCCTGGTGTCACAAAAGTTGAATAACTGCTAGTTTCAGGGGCCGAGGCGTAGGCGTACACCCCACCCCACACACACAGCCAATTTTCCCAATAATTATAGGAAAACAAATGTTGTTGATTTTGTTTTGGTTGTTTTGCTTCTCAAGTAGTAACCCTCCCCACCCCCACCCCCAACCCACACACCCACTCTAACCCCCCCCCCCCCACACACACACACACTCTAACCCCCCCACCCACACACACACACACACCCTATAACTGTTACATTAAATAGCGCCTAGGGTATTGCGTTGAATGGTGCATAATTATTCGTTAGTTGAATAGTGTCTTATGCATCCATTTGAACTGAGTAAAGGTAAAGGCTACTTGTATCATGGGTTTATAGATGCCACGTGTCGTTTTTTAAAGCTCCTAGTGTCATGAGTGGCACGTCAAAACTAAAAAGTAGATAGACAAATCGAATGGGAAAAGTAGCATTCAAGGACGACATTCAGCGACAGTCAACCACAAACACACACAGAAACAAAGAACATCTTTCAAGATGAATAAAAGCATGATAAGACATCACAAACACAAACGGGTTGACAATTGGAACGGTCAGTGACAAAAAAGGTCGCTGGGGGTTTAAACTAGGTTCTTGGGTGCACCAAACCTCACTCATACCCTATTGTCATCCCAGTAATAATTCTACTACTGATCCCAAAATATTTAAAATAACCTCATTTTAATTTAATCAAGCAACTGCACTAAACTCTATCTAAAGCATGTACTAAGATGTGAAAACATGTTAATTTTAGCTCGTGTCGGCACTCATTAATCTTGCAAAGAAAGTATTACGTAGATAGTGTATCCCATGTCACAAGTGACACTTCGCCATATCGTATTACGTAATTCATTATTACAAAGAGAATAAAACGTGCTTAACCGCTTCCGGTTTGTCATTATATTCGTGGGCAACAATGTATGCATATGCACTCGAGGTATCCCACTAGTAATAAGTATGTTTATACAATTGACAATGTCCCGCGCACTCTGACTTTGTATTTGAAGAACCATTTAACACATCAAACAAGCCTAAGATACGTTACAAGCCGTGATGACTTGTGTAATTTACAAGTGTCTTTGCTTTTATTCTAACAAGCCGGTATCTCGTACAAGATGAATAAAAATGAATTGTGTGCATCAATATTATGGAGAACTAATGAGTGATAGAGACTGTAGCAGCATGGGTGTATTTATCAAAGCATGCACACTGCATCTGATATTATATAAATATATTATTGCAGCAACATATATTTCACACACATAGTAACTGTATCGCACGTGAAATAACATAACATTAATTTACATCCAATGTGTACATACGCCTGTGAAATAAACAAGTTGTCCTAGAGGCAGATATCTTTGCTTGATTTCTTCGTTCTGAGTTTAAAAGTGTTATCTATATGTACGTCAAGTGCATGGCTTCAATGTTTATGAGGCTTTATATCTGTTGGACCATATGGCGTATATATAATATGCATGTGTATGTGACGCCCCTACACACAATATACGATGGTACATTACTCCACGTATTGTGTATAACCTTTTATTACTATTAGAAAGTATGAGTAGGCGTGGTGATTGTGTAAAACTGATACATACCCAAAACACTGTATGCTGTCTTAAGCTGTTTGAGACGCCTAAAATATTTCCATGTTCAGAACATTGGTGGCAAAAACAAAAATCTTCTCGTGCTCTCAACATTTACCCTTTATACACTGTTGATTGATTGTGCAACGACCGGACGGGCGATTGACTCTAGTGTCGTGACCTTAACGGGTTTCCTGTTGATGCTCTGACTTCAGACAAGTCATCGAGTACATATGAGATTAGCTTCAGTCTGAGGTTGATCTTATTTTTTGATATATTATATACGTTTCTGTGTTTTTTCTTATAGCACCTATCTACGCTTTCTCAAATATAAGAGGTTAACTCGGCGGGGATTATTTTTATTAACTCTGTCCTGTTATTTAGGGATGATGACATGGTAATAGTGAGGTTTGGTGCACCCTTGAGCCGGTTAAAACTCCCCGGTATCTGTATCTGTATCTGTCCATTTTGCCACTGACCGTTTCATGGCGGTACCCCTGTTGTCAACTCATATGTTTGTGATGTGCTTTTTTACTGGATGTGTTTGTGATGTACTTTTTCAATCACCGTTGCTTTGTAATACTTATTGCAGTGACTGCATTCTGTGAATCCTACTCTTCCTGTTGGACTTAAACCTTTCCTATTGTTAATATACTACTTTAAACCCGTAGTGGGACACTTTAGATTGTAATATACAGCTATAAACCACTCACTGGAGGCTGCTGATTGAAATGTATAGCTATAGATCACTCACTGGGCACTGCTGATTGTAATATACAGCTATAAATCACTCACTGGGCGCTGCTGACTGTAACGTACAGCTATAAATCACTCACTGGGCGCTCTGCTGATTGTAATGTACAGCTATAAATCACTCACTGGGCGCTCTGATGATTGTAATGTACAGCTATAAATCACTCACTGGGCGCTACTGATTGTACTGTACGGCTGTAAATCTCTCACTGGACGCTGTTGATTGTAATTTACAGCTATAAATCACTCACTGGGCGCTACTGATTGTAATGTACAGCTATAAAAAACTCATTAGACGCTGTTGATATTATGGTACAGCTATAAATCACTCATTGGACACTGCTGATTGTAATGTACAGCTATAAAAAACTCATTGGACGCTGTTGATATTATGGTACAGCTATAAATCACTCATTGGACACTGCTGATTGTAATGTACAGCTATAAATAACTCACTGGACGCTGCTGATTGAAATGTACTGCTATAAACTACTCAATGGACACACACTGCTGACTGTAATAAACAGCTATAAATCACTCACTGGACACTGCTGATTAAAATGTACAGCTACAAACTGCTCAATGGACACTGCTGGTTGTGATATACAGCTACAAACCACTCACGGGACAGCTATAACCACATCTTGGACGCTGCTGGTTGTAACATACAGCTTTTAACCACCCAATATGGACAATGACATTTGTAATAAACAGCTATAAATCACCCTCCTAGGTTTAATATTCAGCAATATGTATTAGTCGTTGAAAGTTGTTGGTTGTTTCATAAAAGCAATCAGTGGACACTGATGGTTATAATATACAGCTATAAACCTATCCTTGGGAGCTGGTGAATGTAAAATGCATGGTATAGTGTGATTATTGTACAATTACAGTATAACTATAACTCATCTTAATAGTCTCGCTTGGAATTGGCTTTATATTGCCATGGTCCTCAGTGTTGTCTTGTTTAGACATTCCGTGTAATAGTGTTGTTAATCCAACGGTTCTGGTTACACGTATTTGATCTACGGTTTTCAATACTTAATATTGCTTCTTTTACTAGATGTTGATTACACTCGCTCGGTGGATGGTTGTTATTTCTGTTATTTAGATTGTTTAAACTAGTTCCAATGATGATATTTTTACTTAAAATAGAGTTTATTATTCTGCAATAGTTTATTTAGATTGCTTATACTAGTTCCAATGATGACAGTTTTACTTAAAACAGCGCATTCTGAAAGACTGCTTTATATTTCCGATTTCGAAAAACGTAAATATTACTTAATATACAAGTCATTGTTTTGCGAAGAGGTACTAACTTCAATATGTCGTGAAATAATGCACTCATTTCTGCTTGTTCTATGCCTGTTTTGTAAGAGGGTATTCATTTATTTATTTATTAATTAATTTATTTATTTATTTATTTGCTTATTTGCTTAGCTGTTTGTTTGTTGTTTTGTTTTGTTTGTTTGTTTGTTTATTTGTTTGTTTATGTGTTTATTTATTTGTTTACTTGCTTGTGTGTTTGTTTGTTTATTTTGTTTATTTATTTATTTATTGATTATTATTTATTTATTTATTTATTTATTGATTCATTTATTTATTCTATTTATTTATTTATTTATTTATTTATTTATTTATTTATTTATTTATTTATTTATTTATTTATTTATTTATTTATTTATTTATTTATTTATTAATTTGTTTGTTTGTTTGTGACCCGTTTATTTACCCGTCAATAAGTGTGTTGTGGGTCGGGCTCGGGGTCATCCCACCGCACTGTGTACACAATCTTTATAATAAATGATTTTAAGACCTAATAATATTTCAAACAACAGTATTTCTTTAATATTTCTATTATGATTATTAAACATATTTAAATAGATGATATAAACCTGTCATTATGTGTATCAATTTTCATATGTTATTCAAATTATTGTACTGTTATTTAATTGTGTTAACTAGTTATAATAAAACAGGGATTACTTTGAGTCGCTTCAGGTGAGGTAAAATGAGATAAGGATTCGCACGCTCGACATTTTTGCTGTATTCAGACTACATAATCTCTGTGTCATTGGATTTTGTATCATAGTAAATGTTTGTTGTGTGTTATTTATTAATTATACCTGTAGTGCATGTTTAAAGTTAACACAATAAAGCTGTAAGGTATTACCTGCATACTGTGTTATAGTCGACTTACTAGTTAGTTTAGTTTAGTGCAGTGTGGCGGTGTAAAATGTCTCCTCGTGCTACGAATCAGTAGTGTTATATTTACTTGACCTTTGGGACGAACGAGCCCAATATAGGTGGCTTTGTGGTAGAATACCACTTAAGCCGGTGCTAGGGGGCGTGAGAGGTGTTGCTTCTTTCATTACTTCTCATGAACAGATTCAATAAAACCAAGTCTGCTGCTTTATGATCTTAATTGTGTTTGTTGCTCACAAAGGATCACTTTTATCAGTATTTATTACTGAATTGTGTGTTCACAGTTGTTTCGGTCTTTAGCAAATACCTTCATCAGCCTGTACAGAATATCGAAACTGTAAATTGAAGTTGACTATAAAACAGTATTCAAGTAATAGGTTACCGCAGCCCACAATCATATGTTGCATAACCTTTGAAACGAGTGACATCACAGGGACTGTTTACCACCGGATTGGTCCTCAGTGGTTAACACCTATCTGTAGATTGTGCCAATGGTATACACCCACTAGCTCCGGTTTACGACTTCTGTACCTGCCCAATTACGATAGCAGTACTAGTACATGTTGTGCTATATTGCTCTTAAAGGCAGAATATACTTATTAACACATAAACTGAAACAGCTGACGAAGCACTCGGACGCGTTACAACTTATAGAATTTCGCTAACAAATAAACTGAATAAAATTAAACGGTACGCACTTTGCCGAATAAATATATGTGTACTAATTACGCTGCGACGCTTACAAGAACACATGAAGTGTGCAGACCTAGTTGGTTTATTTATAGCACAAGTAATGTTTATGTAAACGCAAGAGTTAAAAAGCCAGCGTGTCTTTTTAACGAAGCGTAGATTTCTAATCACGGCTGGGTACATCGGGGGAATGCAAATTTGGCGGTAATATTATACACAAATACTTGACACAAAGTTTCTGTCACTTCCGTTAAGGTAAACCATATCCTTATTCTGACTTTAAAGTTAGCTATAAAAGTCAACAGGCAATGTAGCATTCAATGAACACAGTCACCATAACACACGCATAGAAACAAACAATAATAACAAATATAAACAAGCAAGCTTTTACGCAAGCGTAAAATAGCTGCCGAGAGAAAATAGCATTATATCTTGGTAGAAACTGGCAAGAAAGTTTAACATAATAACAGATCAAACTACGTGTGTTAAAACAATATTTAAAAAAAAAATGTTGCCACGAGGGCGTAAACATGCCACGACCGTTTTTACTTTCTTCCCAATTTCTACCATCAGTTCTACCAAACATTTTAAATCAAGGTGGACGACGTTCTGGTCATATCCTTGACATGCGTTACATATTGATTATATATTCACCTTTGTAGCACGACATGCTAGAATTACACATCAGCATATAAATACAATTGTTCACCTGTAAGGGATGCGTGTGCGTTAGTGTGTGCATCACAACACAATAAACTCTTCATTGCTACCATGTGTAATTATAAGATTGCCTTATCAAAGCGAAAAACTCAAAGAAACTGTTCAACAATTATTGTATTTTTAAATCAAATTATTCATGGAATTTTGTATTTAGAAATTTTGAAATGTTGAATTTTGATATTTTGGAATTTTGAATTTTGAAATTTTGAAATTTTGGATTTTGAATTTTGATGAAATTTTGAAATTTTGAATTTTTGAAATTTTGAAATTTTGAATTTTGAGAAATTTTGAATTTCGAATTTTGAATTTTTAAATTTTTGAATTTTGAATTTTTGAAATTTTGAATTTTGAATTTTTGAAATTTTGAATTTTGAAATTTTGGAATTTTGAGAAATTTTGAATTTTGAATTTTTTGAATTTTTTGAATTTTTGATTTTTTAATTTTGAATTTTGAATTTTAATTTTGAATTTTTAAATTTTGAATTTTGAATTTTAATTTTGAATTTTACAATTTTGAAATTTTGAATTTTGAATTCTCAAATTTTGAAATTTGAAATTTTGGAATTTTGAAATTTTGCAATTTTAATTTTTTGAAATTTTGAATTTTGAAATTTGAAATTTTGAATTTTGAAATTTTTGAATTTTGAATTTTTGAATTTTGAAATTTACACAAACTGTTCATTGCTACCATGTGCAATTATCAAAGTGAAAAAACTGAAAGAAACTATTCATTACTACCTTACCATGTGCACTCAAAGAAACTATTCATTACTACCTTACCATGTGTAAATACTAAAGTAATATAAGAATATAACAGCAGAATAAAACGCAATATCTGGCATCACAGACATAAAAGGGTTGACAATACGGCTACTGCTTTAAACGGTCAGTTGCGAAACAGGCTTCTGTGTGAATTAAACCAGGTTCTATGGAGCTTCAAACCTCACGTTTACACTATTGTCATAGAAAAGGACAGTGTAAATAAAGATATACTCCCAATGTTATATTCTCCAATACTGAATATTCTGTGGCAGGGTGTCAAAACACTACTGTGCTTTCCATGGTGCCTGTATGTCAAATATGAATCGAGATTTGTTTTTAGCACTTGCTATATATTTTTATATCTGATATGGTTAGATAGAATGAACATAGACGCTCCTGGATCTGTTTACAATCTTGCCATAGCCATCCGTTATGCTTCACAAAGCCTAAAATTCATTTTGACCCCTCGCGTTTACATTGTAAAAATTAAAACAACATGGCGGCATTATTTTTTAGAAATTGTCGTCTGCGCATGTCTGTTTCTAGGGTTTGTATGTACCAAATTAAACGTACGTTATGCGGGGTGGTGGTGTTGTTCAATGTTCAGCACCTCGAGCAATCGATCATACTTACCTTTTATTTTGGTTTTAAAAACATTATATCTAGCAAATAAAACGTAGGTAAATAGTATACTGCGTTTATATTTATTATTTACACCACTATTGGTCAATTGACTTTTAAATCACACTACTCTAGAAAAATGGAATGTTCCGCCGGCGCTATTTCGGTTTTCGACTGTCAATTAAATTACATGTAAACACTGGTGTTCAAAATGAATATTTGGCTTTGCTACGCGAAGATTGCAAACATATTCAGGAGCGTCCGTTTACATACTTTGCAATCATACCAGGTGTGAAAGAGTATGATAACATATAGAAAGTAATAACAGAAATATAGATTCATATTCTACGTCTAGGCACCCTTAAATGCACAGTAGTACTTGCTTCGTTGGACATTACGTAATACTATATTTCCTGCAAGACTGGTATTTCTGTGGTAAGATTCAATATCTTTTCCTTCATATACCATTATGTCTTTCTTAAGGTATTTGCAAATATTGAGCTGCGGTATAGTACTATATACTACTTGTTCTGGGAAATGACGCTTTAATATAATAAAACATGATATAAACATTAAAAGTAGGGCCAATTAGAACACATCTCACTTGTGTTAAGTTGTTTTGTTGCCTATATTCAGTGGCAGAACATTAAACCCGGAAGTTTTAAAATCATGCACCACACTATAATATGTAGGTGTTCATAAAAACGGATGAACATTGATTGCAGTGCAAAACTAACTTTATACGAGATTTCTACACAAACTATAAAGCACGTGACATTTATAATTCTAGTGTTTTCCACACTACACACAGCCCTACTGTTAACTTCTTGCATTTAAAGATAATATTAAACAGTAGTGTGCTAAAGATTGTAACAACTCTAGCATAATTTAGTTCAATTCAACTCAGAAAAGCTTATATTTCCGATAAAGTTGCTTCTTTTATTGATATGAATTTCATAATAATATGCAAAATATGTGACAAGAGAGATGATTTCAATTTTGATATGGTTAAGTTTACCCATTTATACTGGGATATTCTATAGCAACATCTTCATTTATGTTTTTTCAACTTTTTCATTTGCTAGAGCTTGTAGTCAAGAAAAAACTTTAACATTCGTTTGAGTTACTATAAATCGTTATCAAAACTTTGAAGAACAATTTACAAAATATTATTATTGTAACTCATGGCTACTTTTAAAATATTAAAGTATTCTAGGAGCTTTTCTGCCACAGACGGACTTACATGGTGATGTGATGGACACATTTCCTAAGATCCTTGGCCATGATCAATTTCATGTTTATCAAACGTGTCAAACAATGTTATCATCTTGAAATGAACGACATTTTTAGCGGTTGACCCACAGTTCGCGATTGTAGTTTCCTCTTTGATTGTGCGATAACCAGATAGATTGTGGACCATTTGATGACGTCTACTCAAATATTGAAGAAGGAAGGTCACGTTCAATGTGTGTTCAATCTTTTCCTGTCGTGTCCTTTCTACTTCTGCCAAGTTATTGAGTACTTACGTTGTGGCTTGCAAGCATTTTGCGCATATATACATGATCATCTTCCTTTTATAATTATGTCACCAATAAATGTTGCCTAGTTTGTAAGAGGATTTAGCCTCGCGGTAATTTCCTCATTTGCACCGTCCCGTTTAATTGGGATGACAATAGTGTAAGAGTAAGATTTGGTACACCCAGCATTCAAACTGCCGCCAGCCTTGTTTGCCACTGACCTTTCTACGACGGTACCCCTGTTGTCAACCCAATTATGTTTATTTTGTATTATACCTCGCTTATATGTGTCTGTGCCATTGGTATTTGTTTTGAAATCTAACATGGTTATGAAAATACTCTATGCTGATTGGCTATTGATGAGTTTTTAAAAAAGCTATATAAACCTCTGACGTCACGTCCTTCAACCGTTAGAACGTCATTTTAAACGATTTTCAACATCGGAAAACATCCAAAACAACGGTTACGTTATTTTAAGGCAACGTTACGTTAGACAACAAATTGAACTTGTATGACACACGATAAAGCTGTATATTTTCTTCGTTTGGTGCTGAGAGATGGACGTACAATTTACGTTCTGAGAATGTGTTTGTATTATGTTTAATCACTCTAAAATGAGCGTATAATATACATACAATTCAAAGTCAGATAAAATATAAAATATTTCCGGCAGGTTTATATTGTGCGAGATCAAAACCTGGTGTAAGGGTCTTGAAACACATCGAAACAGAGGGCCTACGGCCCTTGGAATCGATGGTCTTCAAGTTCCGACCACCAATATAACCCTCTGAAAATATTTTATTTCTTAAAACGTGTATTTGGTTGACTGCATTATATAAAAGCTTCGTTTTCTGTCCGACTTTTGTATCTTCTTCATACCTGGCCAATACATGATAGAAAACTTGATTAGGGTCTTGTGTGATAATGTAATGTTACTGTACAGTTAACGGATCCAATATGGATTTGTATTATCCACCAGTATGTTTATTGAAATGTATGATAGATGGGCATGTGTACCATGTAAGGGTATATTAAATTGCCTTGTTGACGCTTGTAATTTGAAACCAGAATGTCGTTGTTGTTGTTTTTTGTTTGTTTTTTTGTTTTGTTTTCTTTTCCGTATTAAAATACAGTCTGAAAATCGAATTGAAATTCGTATTTCGCAATGATTAAGATGTATGTTGTTGAAAACATAACAATATCCATAATAAATAGTCAGTTTAAAAAAACAAAAACAATTTCTTTCGGAAATAAAATGAACATTATTAGATAAAAATGAATAGCAGAAGTTTACAACAATTGAAATAATGAGTTTAATAAGAGACAAAATAAACTATAATATCCTTATGATTTATATTTAGAATGATTCATCTGTAGAAATTAAGAATTAAGTAATTCCAGCAAACGTCTGTGGTGCAAGATCAATAACTGCCGGGAGAGGATTGAAACTCGTGTATAGTAAGCGTCTATGGCTCGATGATTCAAATGAATTAATGAATGTCTTTATTTATAGAGGGCGACCCAATTAGCCAACAATAATCTCTCTTAGGGCCCTCTGCAAAGTCATATACATGTAGAATGTAAAACATGTATAACAAAACAGTGATATTTCCTTTACATTACTGCGCACACATACATGCAAATACACACGCACGCACACACATTTACAACCATGTACACGTTCATTCTTAATATATATACATAAGTATATACATGGTTTGAGGTGGTGGTGTGCATAATAAAGTAACACACAGTCCATAAGATGTCAATAATTATCTAAAACTGCCAAACATAATAATACTTTTACAATAATTACATTATGATTGTGTTTTCAGCCATTTAACGCAGTTAGATGTAAATGTATATGAAGGAATGCTATTCCACACAATTGTTCCACAGTATGACATACTCCCTTTAAATAGTTCTTTGTTTGGTATTGGAGTTATATAATTTAATTCGTATGCACATCGTAGAAATCTTTGCGAGATATCAGTTGGATGAAAAATATCACAAATATATGACGGAACTGCATGTTTTGATACTCTATAAATAAATTTTGCCTTTTGGAGAGATATCCTTCGCTCGATATTAAGGGAATTTATGATAACCAGTGATTCATTTAATGTGGTAAAGTAGTCGCCTAAATTAGTACGACATGCTCTCCTCTGCAAATGTAATAACAGTTGTATGTTAGCTTTCTTTGTATTTCCCCATATTATATTACAGTAATCTAGATGAGGTTGAGCATATGCCTTATAACATATTATCCGGTAATTTAAAGGAATATATGATGTTATTCTTGACAGTAGCCAGATGTTGGTTGATATTTTCTTATGAATATACATAATGTGATTATCCCACTTCAAGTATTCATCTATATGCATTCCCAGAATTGATCACCTGTTGCAAGTTGCAGTTCAATGTTATTATATTTTAATGATAATTTGTTATTAACAAGTCTTGCACGCTTTTGAGGTGTAGTAACTAAGAGCACTTTAGTTTGTTCAGTGCTTAAAACCATACCATTATTTAGGCACCAATTATTGAGGGCATTTAAAGCGGTTTGAAGATTTTGTTCAATTACTGCTTTTGATGTGTTAACATCATATATAGTGGTATCATCCGCATACATGTCTGTATTAGATACAGTACCATCAACACATATAGGAAGATCATTTAAATAATAAGAATATGAGAGGTCCTACTATAGAACCTTGTGGTACACCACATGTGATTAACTGTTTATCAGAGAGAACCCCATTAAGGGAAACATTTTGTTTCTATCTGTTAGATAAGATTTAAACCACTTAACTGTATTGCCACTACATTTATAGATCTGCAATGTTTTTTAAAAGAATGTTATGATCCACTAAGTCAAACGCTTTTCTAAAATCAACCATTATTACATAACAAATGTACCTTCATTTAATTATTTTAACCACTTGTCACATATAAACTAAATCCGTTTAGCAGCTGTGACTTTTTTTAAACCCACTTTGGGATTTACATAGTAATTTATAATAATTTAAAAGCTCAACAAATGAGTTGTGCACATGTCTTTCAATCAGCTTGGAAAGAGTTGGTAAAATAGAAATTAGTCTGTAGTTTACATTATCAGATGCATCTGATTTGAATAAGGGATTAACCTTAGCAGCTTTCCACCTATCTGGCAAAATTCCCTGCCTTATACTACAATATATGTAATCCTTTTTGGTATTACAGTGGCTGATAATTTGAGTAATTTAGGACCAATTTGGTCAAATCCCGTGGATTTTTATGTATCTCAGCTGAGAAGCATTGTACGAGTTTGTTCTTCTGTTATGAGAATAATGTTAAAATACATTTTGTCTGGAACAGTGCGATTTACAAATTCCTTTACTTTCGAGGTTATATAAAATGCTTAACCCTTAACCCGCTACATATATATAATGGACTGTTCGTTCCTTGAATTAAAACCATTCCATTTATGTGACAAAGGGGTGTTTTGGGGGGAAATGTCTGATCAGCAGCCGGACATTGAATAACAAATGCGTGTTTAGCGGGTTAAGGGTTTACAATAGTGATCCAACAGTTATTTAAAATGTTCAAGGTTATTATAAATATGATATCACTCAAACAGTGTGACTAGAATACGAACGTGTTTAATCCCATATAGGTGGACTATAGATCGCCCGTATTTTCGAAATTTACTCAGCCAAAATCCCCTGCTCAAACTCAAAACTCAAATATTCCTTTAAACTTTTATCAATGAAGGTTTTTATTGCGAAACTTTTATGCCAGCTGTAATATTTGCTTATTTTTTTTTGTGTAAAGTTTCAAGTAAGTGCATTACCAGTAATTCTAATACACCCGCACTATATAGCCTAGTTTAAAATATCTCGTTATATTCAACGATATATCACTGTAACGTTTGCAACGTCAGGAGAATAAGCAAGGTAATTCGAAAGATATCACTGTTACGTTTGCAACGTTAGGAGAGTAAGCAAATCAATGCGAACGATTTCAGATGTGTGCGTTATTTTCACATTTTAGGTGTATAAGAATAGAAATAGAACTTCGTTTACGGTGAATTATCGTGTAATATATATTTCGGGCTCGTGAAATTATTGTGTACAATTGAACTCCAAACCGTGATATATTACACGATAATTCACCGTAAATGATGTTCTAGTTCTTAAGTAAGAGCCTGAGCTCGAGGTTGCGAAAACTTTCGAGAGTAAGAGCCTGAGCTCGAGGTTGCGAAAACTTTCGAGAATACGTGTAGAGAGCGTTCAAGGATGCACATTAAACATGTATTTTAGCAATCCAATGTTAAACACAAGTTGTTCAAATATCATCAATAATCATTGGAAACAAAAATATGCAAATGGCTTCTTGAATCACGTTCGACACAAATCAGATTTGATCACTCTATAGACACAGCATTTGACGTCAATGACAGTTAAAATTGCTTAAAGCGTTAAAAGATGGCTCTGTTAAATTGTATTTACATATAGCTTAAAGGCACCAAGTTGTTTCATGTTTAATATAATGTGTCAGTTGATTCACATCAATCATGTTGAATACCACGTGATAATCAATGCTGGGTTTGTTATAATGCGTCATTCCATTAAATGTGTAAACGAGATGCCATTAGAAATACCCGGAAAATTGTAGCTATTGATATAACGTTTATTTAATGACTAGGGTAATTTTAAAAAAGCATATTAGCAAACGTGATGAATGAGTGAATGAAATCCTTTATTTATCGAGGGTGACCCAATTAGTTTAAACTAATCTTCCTTGGGGCCCTTTATAACACATACGAGTACAAGATACAAAATGCAAGAATAGCAAGATACATAAGATATATGTAAAATAATAACATTGTTGGTGGTGGTATTTGGACGATATTTACACAATAATGAGATGAGGGGATATCTATATCGAGTTTACTGTTGTTTTTCCTTTATCCATTTTATGCAGTTGTTTGTAACGTTTCATTGTTGCACACTTTTGAAAATGCTTTGGAATATTGTTCGCTAAAATGGTCCCGGAGTAAGACATGCTGCCCTTTGAAACTTACCGATTAGGCTTAGGAGTACTAAAATTAGTATCAGTTAATGATTGAAGACTTTTGTCAGTTTAATTACGAGTAGTAAACATATCGGAAATACATGAAGGGTCAGTATTGTTCGAAACTCTATACGTGAATTTGGCCTTTTGAAGTATAATTCGCTGATCAATTGTGAGGCAACATTAGTTCCATAGCGGCTTGAAAAGCAATTTCTTGCATACCGGACAAGGCTATCCACGTTTTGCATGGATGATGGAAAGTCTTATCTTTATGGGTAAAGATAAAAGTCACGCGCACACCAACATCCGGTATGCAGAAAAAACATGCAAAACGGTAGTACATGTGGCTGGCGGTTTCAGCGCACAACATGTCTCTGATATGCAAGAAAAAGAATCTATCATGGGTATTTGGTTCAGATAGGGAATAGCAATCCTCGGTGTATAAGTGTTTTAATCGGAACCTCGGCTAAAAACACTTATACCTCGGGTTGGAATTCCCTATCTTCACCGGATACCCATGAAAGATTCTTACAATATTCACCTAAAATAACGTGACATGCCTTTTTTGTATTATTAATACGCCGTTGATATTTCTGCAACACAAGAGTGAGGGTCTGCTGTTTGCACATTAACGACAACATTTAAATCAGATATAAAAATTGAACAGGAAAGTATCATTCAAGGACCACAGTCATATAATACAGGCATGGAAACAAACAAGAATTAGAAGGAAAACTAAAAGGCATTGTATATGAAATCTCAGACATAAAAGGGTTGACAATTAGTTTAAACTTATTTATTTTACATCAATTGTAACGAAACTCTACGAACTTATTTGAATAACTCTCGATGTCTTCCTGGGTAGAACCAATGCAGATAAAGTGTCTTGCTCAGTGACTCAACTCATATGGCAATAGCGGGAATCGAACCAACGAGTTTTGGATCATGGGTCCAACGCTCTACCACTAGAACACAGCGCTCCACAAGGGTTGACAATTGGGCTACCGCCTAAGAACGGACGGTGGCCAAAAAGGCCGCAGTGGGACTAAACCATCACTAGGGTGCAGCAGGAGTTTAAACAAGGTTCTAGGGTGCACAGACGCTATTGCCATCCCGATTAAACGATGCAGTGTAAATAAAGAAATAAATCCACACCATGCTCCACAGGCAATCTTGCCACATATGAGAAGCATATGAATCTCATATGATTTTCATATGAAAGGTTTCATATGAGAATCAACAAAAAGGAGCAACATATGATTTTCATATGAACCTTTCATATGATTTTCATATGAGAATCATATGATTTTCATATGAAAGGAGTTTCATATGATTTTTATATGAATGCATATGAATTTCATGTGAACTTCATATGAGAATCATATGAAGCTCCTTTCATATAAAAATCATATGTAAAGTATCATATGATAATCATATGAAGCTCCTTTCATATGACAATCACAGATGCTATTGCCATCCCGACTAAACGATACAGTGTAAATAAAGAAATCCACACCATGCTATATCCTCAATCTAAAAACCTAAACAGTATTAATAGGCAATGCAAGTAAACCCAAAGATAACCATGTATATCTGAATATAAAAATAACTATAAAGTCACAAAGAATGTACTCGTTGGCTTGGCAGAAGCCAGAGCAACGAGAGTATAAATCATTAACTCAAAGATATATTTCAGCAAGACATATTTATGCTTTATATCTTCACGTTTCTCCTTTTGAACATTGAGCTCATCAAATCCAATTATAGTACATATTAATAATAAAACATGGTTTATGATCAAACATTCGGGCACATATTTGAATTATCAGACATATCGGAAAATGTAAAAGGCAAGACATAGTTTTCGTGTGTTGTTTTTTTGTTGTTCTTTTTTTTGTTTTTTTTGTTTTTTTATTTAGCAGTGATATCGTTTAAAAGTTCAAGCGAATTCTACAAATGCCATGTATGTATTTAAACAGCTGTTTCCTCTAACTGTGCTCCTGCCGTGGCGTGGCTTATTTGTTCACATGCGGGAGAATCTTGGGTTCAATCCCCGAGTGGGTCATATGAAAGACTTTATAACAATGGTACCAGTAGCTTCCTTGATTGACGTACAGCATGTAACTGGTAGCTCTGGGACTGGTCGGCCCGGTTTCAGTAAGATGTGACATTGTGAGATCTAGTGTGGCAGCGCCATAGTATTGAGCATGGAACAACAAAAAAAGACACCGTCGTGATATGATGTAAAACATATTAAAATCGACGTGAATCCCCATTTATATATTATATTTGCTCTCGGTTGACCTCAGATAATTTGTGGACTTCATACCGTATGTGTTATAAGCAAATATATTTAAACAAGGAGTGTAGCATGTATATTCAATTCATCTGCGACGCTGGCCTTTTAAAGACAAATGTGTAGAAGGTTTCTCTAAGAAACAAAGTAAGGTTTCTCTGAAAAAAACGGTTGAAACGGCATCCGTTTTACCTAATACTGGAATCGATTCTCATTGACTGACACACACAAGACATAATAAAAGAAAGAAATATATGCATGAATTAATAAATAATCAAGAAGAAAACTTCATGATTATATCAACGAAGTAAATATGGATGTCAAACATGCTTTATAAATAATAAAAAAATATGAATATAGTGTTACCGTTTGAAAGATCAAGACGTTTTTATTTAATATCAAGCGTCTAACATGATTCAGAACGCAGCCATTCAGTTTAAGCAAAAACATCTGCCTGAATATATATTCAATACAGTTGCAGGTACTGACTGAGACATTACAAACATCACACACATGTCGTATGGTCTAATGTGGTAATGCAGAAAGAAAGAAAGTTGAAAGACTCAATTTATTTTGACTTTCAGTTCGAATGCAGACTATGATAATGTGGCTATGAAGTTGAATACTGCTTAAGCCGGCGCTATGGGGCGTGAGAGTTGTGTGTTGCTTCCAACATTACCTCTCATGAACAGACTCAATACAACCGAGTCTGCTACTTTATTCTCTTGGTTGTAATTGGTGACTCCAAAGGATCTCCATTACCAGTATGTATTACCGATCCATTTGATGTTAAGAGTTTTTAAAAAAAAATAGTAAAAATCGTTACCAAAAAGCACATCTATAACAAAGTGTGTTTAAATAAAGATAGAGTTTTTATCGCAACATAAAACAAACTTAAATTGGACGATCCATGGTCGTAACCATTCTTGACATAATTAACATCAAATGATTTGATCGGAAAAAAATAATTAGATTTTTGTTTGCGCGTCATTAATTATAGTTAAGGCGGTGGAATATTAACCGGTGGCTTCGTTAACCAATAAGCGATAAAATACCTCTTATCACTTATTTAAGATTTTAAATTAATTTATCAATTTGCTTTTTGAAATTACAAACTTTCTAATCTCCTTCAAGGTTTTTACTTGATAAAACATAGACGCTTTTCTGAGTGTCTTTCTTTTATCGGCAGGAGCGACCTGCACAACGTAGCCACGTGTGTAGTGTATATGCAGGATGTAAGAGGGACGGTCTTCGGATTTTCAAGTGCAATAGCCTAGTATGTAGGTCAATGTATAAAGCTTATTCGTACAATATTATTATATGCTTCAGTTTCCGAAATGTTCAAGTATACGAAATTGATTCGTAACAGAACATTTCGGTGACGGAGGCCGATTATACGGTGAAAAAAAGGATGGAGCATTCACCAAAATGCAATGGAATGAAGTAGTACACATTCCTCTCTAAAATTGCCCCCAGTCAACAAGCAATAAAGAATCTTATTCCGAATCAGCAAAATTCACCGGTTTTTGTAACATGTTAAACCAATTGAACCGCGCTCCGACTCTTCAAGATTAAATAGGAACATGTGTATGGAGTTTTGTCCGACATATTCTTATTTTGTTCTCAGTTGGAAAAAGTGTAACTCTCTCTACACTATTTGAACAACTAGTGCCTTACCTACAAGACCATCATGGAACATTGTTATATTGTTCTTTATATTCAATTACAATGAAGGCTTTATTTATTTTTAAATTCAAATGTCAGATTTGATTGATTACCATGCTGGCATTATTATATCATTAATTATCGAACTGTAAAACTGCACGCATCAAACAGTGACATGTGACAAGCATTGTACAATGTCTAATTATTGATATGCGTTTATTTACACACGTGGTCCATTCCCGCGCAATTATAATAGACACTGGATAAAATGTAATAAACATTTTTAAAAAGAGATATCTCGACACATGCGTCATTTTACTGTTTACTTGCACCTACACTGAGTGTATATCGCCTCTTGATCCATAATTATAAATAGGTGTTTAAAGATCACCAGATAACTGTTGCCTGGAATGACTCATTCATTAATTTCAGATTAAATGTTTAAAGGGACATATTCTAAGCAAACCTATTTCATTTCGGAAACGATGTGAAAACAATGATGTAAATTTAAAAGAAAAAAAAATATTGGGTTAAAAAACACAAAAGAAAAACTTCAATATCTTTATTTATTTACTACTATAGAACAATTTTAATAATGCAAATGTCTAAATCGCCCTTCTTCCTATTATATAGGACAAATCATAAAATATAATACTGAAAAAATGTAAAGTTTAGAGTATTTGTATTAAGCTTAATGGTGTATCACTGATTATGAATAACTGAGGCTGCTGCGTGAAAGAAAATTTTGAGTAAAATACTCAAATTGTCGGCTTATCTTCAGCCCTGGGGATTAGCATGACACACTAAACAGGGCCCTGTTTTACGTTCTTACGATGTCTCAAATTGTAAAACTGTTCACATTTTTGCTCCTTAGTAGACAAGTATATGTGTGCATTAGACAAGTATATGTGCATTATGTGCAGAAATATCAAATGTATAAGAAAATGAAATGAAATCGCGTTCATTTGTGAAATGGAAATCAAAGTAAAGAATTTAAGGAGTTAACTTACGATCAAAGTTGTCGTAAGTTGTTTCATAAAATCGGGCCCAATTGCATTACTCTGAAGTCCCATTTCCCAAAAGTGTTAAGGGGCGGGGTGGGGCGTGAGAGGCGTTGCATCGTATATTTCCACTTATAAAACCGAGTCTGCTTCTTTTCTCTCGTTTACGTGCGTTGCTTGAATGAGATCCCCTTTTTAGTAGATATTCATATACTGCTGTTACCATATACTGCTGTTACAGTATTTTTATTTCCTTCTTTTACTGTTTGTTTTTGTTAATTTATATCGCAACCAAATATATATGACTAATTTATCGTTTAAATTGACCTGCTGTTTTAACATTGCCACTCTGCGGTATCAAGATTTTAATTTTGAAATCAATAATTCAGTTTTTGGTATTGCTATGAAAGAGATTTCACTAGATACTCAGGCATACGTCATCTAAGCTTTACATAACACCATTTGGTATCTAGATGATATAAAACCATTGACAATCCTTTGTTTTCTACGTTGATAACTAATATATATCCGTAAGAACTTCAGCTTAACAAAGCTAATATATCTGATACTGTCGCTTCTTTACTAGATTTTCAATTCGTAATTGAAAATGCAGAAATAATAAGCAACATATATGACAAGAGAGTTGATTTTCAATAGCGTTAATTATCCCTACTTAGACGCGCGTGTTCCCAGAGCATCCTCTTATGTGAGATATATTTCTCAGCTTATTCGTTTTTCTAAAGCTTAAGTCGAGATGAGAGTTCAACATTCGTAAACTTTGCATAACTAAACAGTCAGTGCTACTGTTACCGTAAACTTATAAATACCTTTGCTAAATTTTAAAATCGTTACCATGATATCCTTTTAAAATATGCGACAAGGACTATAACAAGATGACTTCTACAAACATTCTACAAACATCCTAAGATCCTTGGTCATGATGACCTTCATTCATTCTTTATTAAAAGTGTTAAAACGCTTATCAAAAGAGGTTATGACCCTATCATTTTTCAACGCACTGCATGTTTATGTGTGTTGACCGGACATAATGCAAACCCTAAGATACATCTTACAACCCAATATATGCTAATCATAAAGCAATGGAACCAGTACCATTTGAATAAAGTATTTGGTGTGACGAGACCCGGGATACAACCCACGACATCCCACATGCGAAGCGGATGCTCTACCATAACGCTCCTGCTGCGGCGGTATATGATTAAAAGGAGAAATGTGTTAAAAAGTTACGTTAGTTTTGACATGAATGAAACGTTTTTGCGTAAAACTGTTCATGAAATGCGTAAAATCTCCGCACTGTCCCACGCGAATGTGAGATCAATTTCTCAGATTTCTATCGTTTTATGGTGTCATTCGATGAAACGTATTATCGATCACTACTAATCAAAGAATATTCCAGCTAAAAAAAGTATGAAAGGAGTAATTGGAAATCGTCGAACATGATTAATACAAAAAATATTGCAGTCTCGGTTTGATTGAGACTGTTCATGAACGGAAGTGAAAAATACGTTCACGCTCTCTAGCTCCGGGTTGAGCATAACCCAATATTTAAAAACGCGTTGCCCTAAACGAGAAAATTAAGTTTATCTATAAGGTTCTACATAAATCAGTCCCACACGACATAACTAACTCATGTATTCCATATCCAAATTACCGCTCAATGACAAATGTTCCGCAAGAAAATACATCATACAAGTACAAAAATATACAAAGAGTTAAATAAAGGAAGTATGTGACATATAATGAGTGCGCCCTTATGCTACAGCAGTATTAAAAGATTGATTGCTTTTTCAGCTAGCGGCGTTCCGTGATTTTTTCTACATAACATTCACTTTTGCCAATCCTTAGTACTAATTATATGAATAGTTCAGGGCAAATTGTTTTATATATCACTATTACAACTATGGCAGAATAACGCAAAATCGCAACTTTTATTGCCTATTTTAAATTATATGCAGGCAGGTTTAAAAGGCTAAAAGATAATGGGTTTTTAAATTGATTTGTAATGTGTATGCTCGATAAGTACTTCAATTTTGCCGTGTATCCATTTTATAACAGCGCTTCAAACTACACTGCATTGAATTTTTGGAAGGACGATGAATAATAAATATATAAAGTAAACTAATAAATACTGATAAGAGAGATCCTTTGGAAGAAATAAAATCAATCAAGAGAATAAAAAGGCAGTGTATGAAGCAACACCTCTCACGCCCCACACCGGCTTAAGCGGTATTCTACTTCAAAGACCCATATAAAGGGCTCCGTGATCCCAGAGGATCAGTAAAAATAACACTACTGATTCGTACTGGACATTGGGACTTAACATTGATATTGACATTGACAACAAATTGGTTTGCTTTCATATTGCATTCCCACTTATAAAACGGCTGCTGCAAAGTTTTCCTAATTAATGTAATATTTATTAGTCAAGTTGGCTCTTATCACAACGGAGCCTGGTTACAAACCCAGTGGCTTTCCAAGGCAGTATCCCGTTTGTCATCCCTTTTATGAATGTGGTATCTCATACTTTGCTTCTATATATGCCAGGCCCCTAGCCAGTCCGGAAATTTAACGGAGGCAAATCCTTTCCCAGCGGGGTTTGAGGACCTGTTCCCTGGAAAAACTGGTGATGTGATTTCCTGCATTTGTGCTCTAGTAGAGCGTTCGCACGCTGTAGTACAGCGTGCGAACGCTTTAGCTACAGGGTGCGAACGCTCTAGCTACAGTGTGCGAACGCTCTAGCTACAGCGTGCGAACGCTCTACTACAGCGTGCGAACGCTCTAGCTACAGCGTTCGACACTGACAGTTCTAAGGCGGTAGACCTATTGTCAATCTCGTCTTTTATTCATCTTTGTAAATGTTGTTTGTTTCAATGCATGCTTTTGGTTGACTGTGGTCCTTGAATGCTTGAATTCCGGTTCGATATTTATATCTAATTTTAATAAGAGATATGCTAAAGAGTTTAGAAGAAAGATATAAAAATCGGACAGGGAAAGTAGCATTCAATGACGACAGTCAACCACAAAACACAAAAACAAACACGCAAACAGACAAACGAGAAGGCAAAAGTAATAAAAAAATGCAAACGACATCACAAACACAAAAGAGTTGACAATAGGGCTTCCGTCTTGGAACGGTCAGTGGCCAAAAAGGCCACTGGGGGTTTAAACCAGGTTCTAGGGTGCACCAAACTTCAAACTTACCCTAGTGTCATCCCAATTAAACGGGTTAATACAAGATCATTAGGAAAGTTAATGAAAACCCTAATAAAATGGGCCAAAAAGGCGATGAGCACAAAAGTATACCATGATAAATGTCTAAAATTAAATGTAGCAAACTGTAGTATATATAGTATGTGAATGTCTTTAATGGTATATTAATTATGTATGTTTTAATTACGTTTTTAGTTTGTTTTGTTAATATGAAAATTGCCATAAAAGATATTGGTTTTATAGCAATTGAATGACCCTATAGTATTAAAGTTTTCATTCGTTCCTTCATTCATTTATTTATATTTATGCTTTTAATATCACGAGAGCATCGTTGATTTATTTAATTTAGAAGGGAACATATCTGTTTTTCTCTCAGGCATAACATAATGCAAACACGAGATCACAGAAAATGTTTTAAATATAGTTAAGTGGTGACATTGATCGACAATAAGTATGTACAATTCAATTCTGAAAAATAAAGCGTAATAGACTCAGTGCTTGAAGGGTTTACTAAATTAATCGTGTTTTTACCAACGTTCGTCAGAACGTTATAGTAATTTAATTTAAACATACGTTTTTGCCAATACAGTAATGCAAAAAGGTGGCGCAACACGTTTTAATTATCCCACACACAATATTAGACACAAATATTGGATATATCTAATATATTTTAAATGATCACCCGATTCGTAGAATAAACCTTATTAATGTGTTTTACTTACAAATTGGCAATTAACATAGCTCAGATTTATCAGTTTTAAATATTTGTGTGAGATATCGACTGCAATACATTGTATAACTGAGATATCGAGTAAATTACATGATATCGAATGCAATACATTTGTGAAACTGAGTTATCGAGTTGAGATATCGAATGTAATATATTAGTTTTACTAGTATGTTGAATGTTATACATTTGTGAAACTGAGATATCGGTGGCGTTTGATGTTTGTCTATACTCTTTTCTGTCGTGCCCTTAATATCATATGTTATGCAATTGTGAAACTGAGATATCGATATAAGATATCATATGTTATGCAATTGTGAAACTGAGATATCGATATGAGATATCAAATGTTATGCAATTGTGAAACTGAGATATCGAGCTGAGAGATAGAATGTAATATATTGGTTTTATTATTGTTTTGAATGTTATACATTTGGGTAACTGAGATATTGAGTTTAGATTTGGAGTAGAACACGTTTGTGTAACTGTGTTAGTTTCAAGTGTAATACATGGGAGTAAATGAGAGTGTAGAGTGGAATTCAAATGTTTAACTGATATATCGATTGTATCGAATGTAATACGTGTATGAAATTTCATGTTGAATCTTTTAACCAGTTACTCATGCACTTTGATAACCTTGATAACACCTCAACATATGAACATTGAAACCTTTTCTTATCTACTACGGTTAAAGTTTACTGTGAACAGTATGTTCCTAAACGTATTTGTTGTTCAAGAGTGTGTAGTCAACTTGAGGACATTAGAAATAGTAACCTTTGCAAATTACCGTCAACCTGGCTACCGTTATTATAATTTCCTATGTAAATACCATTGCGAGATATCATTATCTTAATTCACATCGAAACTTTGATATAAGGAATATCACAACTGGAAGACGTGTTTTACAAACGTCGTAAGATTCTTAGTCTCGATCACAGTATTGCAACGGTTATAAAATTGATAGGAAATTATTAAAAGTGAAACATTTAAGCATCCATTTTTTAGTTTCTCTTTCCTACAAATTTGCTTCTAATGATCCTCTTAGTAATGCATGGGCATGTTCGTTTTGCCATGGCATTATGACGTTATGGCATTATGACGTTTATCGACATATGAACTATAGTATTCAAACTAGTTTGAGCAATAAAACCGAATTTAGAACTTCCTTTCGCACGAAAATAACACGTGTGTATTGATGGTAGCTATCGTCCGAGTATTATACCCTATCCAACCCCTTCTCCAAGAAGGAAAACGGTGTTGGCTGGGGTATGGAGTATGGGGTGACCCTAACTTCGGCTTAAAAGGTTTGCATATTGTAAATTAAAATTTATTAGGTAATTTTAAACACGTTATCGCATTATTCTGTAAAAAAATGATTTTAAACGTGTTTTATTGTCGAAATATCGGTTATAAAAGCCTGTTATTGGAGAGCACTGTAATAACAACACATAAAATATTTTTTAAACTTTAATAGATTTGGCAAATATTGGACGTGGCATGGATTGATAAACAAGCCCCAATCATGGGGCTTAACAATTGGGCTGCCGGTAAGCACAAAAGACCATTATGGCAAGCCCTTACAGTAGAAAGCATTAAGCAATAAAGTCAATTGAATATTACAATATTAAGGACATAAATACATGCGCACCAAATTAAATGTTCATTATGAAAGCAACTTTTCTGATAAGCATTTAAGCAAGTGTTAAAAGCACGGTTGATATTCAAGCATAATTACAAGTGCACCGAATTCAATCAATTCAAATGTGTTTTAGCAATTCGTACGGACAGCAAATTTGTATATAATTTATGTTTAGATTACAATTCAGTCTCTGGGTATACAGGAGCTGAATAAAGTTAAACTGAAACTTATATGTCCTTACTTTCACACCTTCTCGCTGCCCGCCTTATGAACGGGCGCCCGGACACTCCCATTATGGAATGTCCAGGCTCCCATCCACCGCCAAAAACAGAGGAAAATATTTTTTGGCAGCAGCGAAGATTGCGTATCAAAAGCAAAATATCCGAATGCCACGCCCAAAACAGAAACGGTGCCAAAAAAGTATATATTTCTTTATCACTCACTTTTAATGAAACATTCAAATCCAGCCGGAAACTGGTTAAGAAACAAGTTGTTCCCTACATTTGTTAAATGAACACCATCCGGTTCAAGACAGGTATCATCAGCCTGAATGTATTCGTGTAGCAGGTAATGGCCCCCAATATCTATTACCGCCGTAGCAGCATAACTGTTTCTTTTTGGCCCTTTCCATTGCAAAAGGGTAGTTAGGCTAACGCCATGAAAGCCTAGGAAGTATTTGAGACCAAATAACGACCACATTATGTAAATTGACCCTAACAACTCCGTCAGAAGCTTAACATGCTTTCTAAGAACCTTTAATGGGTATTTCTCTAAATCAGTTACCAAGGATCACAAGAGTTGATGCATCAGACATTGACAAAATAAATACATGTCAGAAAAATATCCAGTATGTAAAGGCTGGAGGAAGATTGTAACCTTTAATGTGTGGCATCAAACACAAATTGATTGTTAAACGTTTCGAAGCTGTCGTAAATAAAAATAATATGAAGTGTAACATGTACCTGTTACTCAATTTCAGACCTTAAACATTGAATGATTTCTGATGAAGCATGTATCCTTTCCTCCTGTTTCGTGTGCCACTGTTATTTCATTTCAGTCAGCAAACAACTGATATACATTTGTACAATGTAATGAAAACATCATTGTACGCAGACTGAATAAATGTAAAGCTGATCGCTAGACGAAAAGCATTGGATGTTTTATAAACAGTCAATTGAGAAGAAAGGCAATGGAGGCATGAATTGATTTTAAACTGTTAGGCAGTATTATTTCAAATGAAAATAATGCCATATCAAACACAATGCTTCCGCACTATCATAGACGCACGTCCAGACAGTATGACGTCACCTACCGCTCTGGGTCATGAAAATGCATTGCCTCCATTGTCAGACTAACAACTTTTATTAGCAGCAACAGTCAACAGCAGCAGGTTAAAATTAGCTGAATTCAACAAACTGTTGAGATATTCTTATCCGCAGTAAGAAAACATACTGCCTAAACACTCCAATTACATGGTTAGCATCATAAACACGATTTCACCAACAGCGTTTGAGTTAAATAATAGCAGCAGAAGCTGAAAACATAGTGCACAACAACGATGATGATAACAGCAGGCTAACATTATGGCTTGATCAACATTTCTCCATCAACTAGATGGTGTTCAACAAATTATTCTTATATAAATGGTTTTCATAATAGTTCTTAAATAATATTTGCAGTAGATATGGACATCATCCGCATAATGACAACATAATAATATTTAGCTCTGCATTGAGTCAAAAAATCATATTTTTCTAATGTGACTCACTGTTATTTATTGTTTTAATTGCCTCTCGATTGACTCAATAATTATAAGTATTATTGTTTTCATTGTTTTGCAAATTGATTCACTGAGTTGAAAATGTAGTCTAACTACTGTCATTACAAACAGGATATTGTTTACTTTGATACCATTTTCAATTTCCTAGTGTGAACTGTTTGCAGTAACAATGTGTTACTGTAACAATGAGAAGTTGTGAACAATCTACAGCCATACATCACCCACCATTTGCAGACGCCTGGTAGAAAAATGATAATATGATAATGTTTGGTGATTTTTGCATTATCTACGACAACAGTATTATAAAGTTTATAAAAACGAGTCCTGTTTCCCGGAAACATCTGTTCCTCTAGCTGACTAACGTCTTGTGTACGGCCTTTTCTGCAACCAATCGAGCAACTCAACGATCTGTGACGTCAATGACTAACTGAACGCACACCATTTGGATCTGCTGGAAGGCAATCGCTGACCTTTCCAGGTGGGATCTTTAAACACAAACAAAGGCAAGAAACGAAGTTACCAATACCTAGAAACCGTTTCAATTCGACCCCGACAGCCACAACCACACAATGTGAGATTAATATAAATCAATGATATACCTAAAAAATGATATACCTAAAGTCCCTGAAAACTTAACTGCGTGAGAAACGATAACGTCACCACACACAGCGGGAGGAAAGAATGTTTTTATTTATTAATATCCACGACCTATATGAATTATCAGAATAGAAACAAAGAAAGAGACAAATAAAGCTTATGGTAATAAAATTGGAAGAAAAAATTTCTCCGGAGAACCAAAAAATGGCGCAAACATGGTGAAATGGAAAACATTATTTGCATCCACGAACAACGTAAACATCTGTATGACTAAATAGAAACGAATACAACCTAATATATGACAAAATCATGAGCAAAAGAAATATTACAAAATCATAGATCCTGCGAGTCTGATGTTAATAAATTTAAGTTTTTAAATGTAAGCTCAAAGCATATCTTACTGCATGCTTGGTGGTAGACTTTTACAGTTCGCCACTATGCTTTCCTCTTTAATTGTACGATGACCGGACAGGCTGTGGACCCTATGATGACGCCTACCTAAAGCCCATTGGGACGGTGGCGTTTGATGTTTGTCTAGAATCTTTCCTGTCGTGCCCTTAATAGTTTATTCTCTTGTTGCTCTGGCTTCTGCAAAGTCACTGAGTACCTTCATTGTGGCTTTCTAGGCTATTGTTTTTTTGGTATTATATTTACACGAGCATATTTGTGTTTTACTTTTATTGCCTAGGGATGCTGCCTTGTTGGTTAGAGATTAAATCATGGCGGGGATTTCTTTATTTACACTGTCCTGTTTTAATGGGTTGACAGTAGGGTAAGTGTGAGGTTTGGTGCACCCTAGAACCGGTTTAAACCCCAGTAGCCTACTTTGCCACTGACCGTTCCAAGGCGGTAGCCCTATTGTCAACCCTTTTGTGTTTGTGATGTCGTTTGCATTTTTTATTACTTTTGCCGTTTCGTTTGTCTGTTTGCGTGTTTGTTTTTGTGTTTTGTGGTTGACTGTCGTCCTTGAATGCTGCTTTCCCTGTCCGATATTTTTATCCTTCTTTACCTAAAACGCAACATGCCGGTGTACATATACGAACAAATGCATCGTGAAAATTACTCAATAAGTGGAAAACCCAGTACCGTGTCCTCCAATAACTGTTGACTATAAAATAGATTGTTTATAGTCAGTACTATAATAAGCTTTCTCATCGCTTAATGGAATTAATGCGGGACCACGTAATGAGAATACAGGCATGAATACTAATTACATTTCTATCTCACTTCAGACGAAACCTTATAAAAGTAGATATAAAAACAGTCTAACAAGAAATGTATTAAAAGAGAAGCATTTAAGCATCCATTTTTGGGTTTCCCTTTCCTACAAATTTGCTTTTAATGATCCTCTTAGTAATGCATGGGCATATTTGTTTTGCCATGGCATTATTACGTTTATCGACATATGAACTATAGTGTTCAAACTTGTTTCAGCAACAAAACAAAACTTAAAAACTTCCTTTCGCACGAAAATAACACGTGTGTACTGATGGTAGCTATTGCACAACGTTGATCACTACCATTACGTGGTCCGAGTATTATACCTCATCCAACTCCTTCTCCAAGAATCGAAAACGGGGTTGGCTGGGGTATGGGTTATTCTAAACTTTGGCTTAAATTTTTTGCATATTGTAAATTAAAACATTTTTTAGGTAATTTTAAACAGTTTATCGCATTTTTTTATTCATTTTTTTTTTTTAAACGTGTTTTATTGTCGAAATATCCGTTATAAAAGCCTGCTATAATAAGCTTTCGCATCTCTTTTGGAATTAATGCGGGACCACGTAATGAGAATACAGGCATTTATACCAATTACATTTCTATCTCACTTCAGACGAAGCCTTATACAAGTAGATACGAAAACAGCCGAACAAGAAATGTAGCATTTACAAAACGCAGTCAATTAAAATCACAAATTCTTTAACAACAATTATATAGATGAACATAAAGGGATTGACAGTGGTACCAACTTGGAACGATCAGTAGCGCCAACGCATCACTTTTATCCTAGTTTTATCCCAATCAAACGGTACAGTGTAAATAAAGAAGCCCCCGCCATGCTATAAACTAGGCGGCATTGATAGACAATATAAGTAAAACACAAAGATGCTCGTGTATATATAAATACAAAAAAAAATAGCATAGGAAGCCACACAGAAGGTACTCAGTAACTTGACAGAAGCCAGAGCAACAAGAGAATAAACCATTGAGGGCACGACAAGACAAGATTGCAGACAAACATCAAATATGTATATACACAAATATGTATTAAAAATATTAAAAACAAAAGCCTAGACAACCACGAAGTAAGTAATCAATGACTTAGCAGAAGTCAGAGCAACAAAATAATGAACTGTTAAGGAAAGGAAAAGACAATATTTTAAGACAAGATGACCGGTCTTTTGTACGTCAGGATTGTCCGTCGTCCGTCAGAAAGTAGAGAGATTGTTATGTTATAGTCGGGCAAACTTAAAGTATTGCAACATTGAACGCACCCATGCACATGCATAACCTCTCTCTCTCTCTTTTGATTGTGTTTTTGGCACCGAGTGAAGATAAGAAATAGTTTGCGGGAGACATGTATTTACAAGTCTGACATCTCGATGTATGGCAAGGGCCTAAAAAAATAAATAAAAACAAAAAAGAGAACAATGTTATTGTTGTTGACCTCTTCTCCAAACCCACGGACACACACCAGTACCTTCTGCCCAACAGTTGCCACCCTAAACACTGCTGCAAGAACATACCGTTCAGTCTTGCACTTCGTATCAGACGAATATGTTCAAACACCAATACATTCGAAATCAGAGCAAACGAACTTTCGGAGCACCTTACAAGGCGAGATTACTCCAAGACAGACATTGACAATGCAATAGACAAAGCACGGAACCTCAACAGAAAAGAACTCCTTGAATACCAGTCGAAGACAAGCAGTTCAGAGCAAACTTAACCTTTCGTGCTTACATACCATCCTGACCTTCCCAATGTGAAACAGATTATCAATAAACACTGGTCACACATAGAGGAGTCAGAACGTCTGAACAAAATGCTGCCTAGAAAACCCATTATTGCGTACAGGAGACCTAAAAGTCTCCGCGACATCCTTGTTGCAGCCAGGTTGAAACCCGACTCCAATACTCAGACCACAGGACAGTCAGGCCCTTGCCATACATCGAGATGTCAGACTTGTAAATACATGTCTCCCGCAAACTATTTCTTATCTTAACTCGCTGCTAAAAACACAATCAAAATAGTCACAAACTGCAAATCCGCAAACGTCATCTACTTAATGACGTGCTTGATTTGCAAAAAACAGTATGTCGGTGAAACAAAGCAGACGTTGAACCTCCGATTTAACCGCCATCGCTCCGATTGTAAATTACGTAGGTTTGCTAGGTCGCCAGCGGCCGAACACTTCAGTTCAGAAGGCCAAACGTTCAACGACTTGTCTCTGACAAGCATCAAACACAATCCAAATTGGACCGACGCAGAACGTAAATTGCGTGAAACGTACTGGATAAGACGCTTAAACACAAAACATCCAGTAGGAATCAACAAAGGGGACTAGATATATCTTACAGAATATATAAATGTAAACAAACATACTCCGGGTTTTATTACTTCCCTTGGTCTAATTTTCTCCATTTATATATTATTTTAGCCTTATTCAATTAACTTTGGAGTTGTTTTTGCTATATCCTGCAGTTTAGATTCTTTGTCTTAGGTATAGAGGTAGTGTTATTCACTCACATACTCTGTCTTCATAACTAATCATAAATGTCCGCGTACAATTTTACTTTCATCAAACCAGCAATGTTCTATTATTAGTACTTTTGTTACTTCCCTTGATCAAAATGTCTCCATTTATTTAATTTAATTTGTTTAGCCTTTTTCATTGCTTTTAATCAACTTTGGAGTTGCTTTATACTTTATCCTGCAGTATCGATTTAAGGGTTTAGTTTTAGGTTTTGAGGTAGTGTTTGTGTTATCATTTTCACATTTTTACTCTCTCTTCATAGCTAAATGTCAGGGTACAGTTTTACCCTCATCCAACCAGATAGGTTCTTTTATTAGTATCACATTTAGCTCCAGAATGTCTATTCAAAGAAACCAGTTTCTACAACATTGCCTAACGATAAGTTGTTTTTTAAAGAGTTTTATTTTAACTGCCGTGTATTCAATTTTTTTTGTTTCGTATTTGTTATTTCGTGTTTGTGTACCCCTGATGAAGGCGTAAGCCGAAAGCGCTTGGGGTTTTATAAACTGTAGCACTGTATAAATGTTTTTCCCCATCTATATATATATATATACGAGTATATATATATATTATAAAGTAAAAGATGAGGCAAGGTACAGTCATAAATGGGTTTGCAATAGGGGTACCGCCTTGGAACGGCCAGCCGCAGTAAACCCGATGGAGGTTTTAACCGGCATCCATTATGCACCTTATCTCACTTTAACCACATTGCCATCCCAGTACATGAGACGGTGTTAATACAGAAATCACCGCCATACTAACATCCCCTAACAAACTAGGCAGCAATAAATGGCTGTATAGTTACTTCAGATGTGGTCATGTATCAACAAGCGAATATACAATTTCTAAGGAATTTGGACATTTTGTTCAAATTTTGGGTTATAATCGTTTTAGAAACTATAACTGTATTGCTGTTGCAATTTGTCCAAGGTGTTTCTTCACTTTCACATTACTAATAGTCAGAAGTGTATTCTAAAGCGGTCAGAAAAATGTAAGGGAACTATTCGAACCATTAGAAAGTGAATTGCTTTTGAGTAGTGGCAATCTAGCGTTTGTTTTGTTCGCGATCACGCTTTTTCCATAGCTTGTTTGTTGTGAAAATATCTAATACTATGGGATAAAGAGTATTTTGTTCAGAAATTGGGAAAAAAAATGAGGGGAAAACGACAATATATTCTCTTAACTGGTCCATTATCGTATCCCGATCTCGTACATTGTCAGTTTAAAGGCAGGGGACAGGTTAAATTTTTCAAATTACAGGCACACATACGTCATATTTTATTTATTTCAACATTTGCAATATAAATATATGTCATGCTTTCTACATCAGCAATCGACTATAAATGGAATATATATTCCTATGGTATTGTAAATTCTTCAAAGAATCGGCAGATTCTAGATGTTAACGAGTTTCACTCAACTTTTCGATCACAAGTATTTGTTAAAAATTGACACCTATGTCACGCACATCAACGCTTCATAAACATTATTACCGGTATCATGTTTAATCAAATATAAACCATGACAACAATAGCTGCTATAGTTCAGTAAGTAATGCTTCTCTTTTGTTGTTGTTTTTAATATAAAATAACGTTAGCAGTTAGATAAAGCCAAGTATTGGCTGACGAGTTTTATTAATAATGGTCCGTGCATATATCAATTTTATGATCATAATCTGTGAAAATCACAATAACTGCCCTTACGGTCCTTTGATTTAATGGTCTGTGTTCATCTTGCGATATCTTCGTGAACTTGATCTCTCAGCATAACTTAAATAGATGTCAATTCTTTCTTTAAAATATACTGAAAATGAAAAGTTTAGAACTCATTACGTGGTCCCCCCTTACTTCCATTAAGCGACGGGAAAGCTTATATTAGCAGGATTTTATAACGGATATTTCGACAACAAAACATGTTTAAAAACATTTTTTACTGAACAAATACGATACCTATTTAAAATTACTTATTAAATGTTTTGATTTGACAATAGGCAAACTGTTTAAGCCGAAATTAAGGTTTTATTTCATATCTCAGCCAACCCCGTTTTCGCTTCTTGAAGAAGGGGTTGGATGGGGTATGAAAGTTAAAACTCGGACCACGTAATGTACATTTTGCACATCTGGCTTAAAGTAATGGAATGCTATTTTATATTTAAAATCATTGGTATGACATAAAGAAATTGAACGTTATTTCATATTTGAAACATTTGGTATGACATAAGGTGTTCTTCTTTCTCACTTATACTTTGTGATCCAAGGTAAGTATCAGAGTTATCTCCCAGTTAGTTATATTTCATATAAATTATACGAACATTATCAAGAACATGGTAAAACTGTATGTGATTGAAATAAACTGTCTGTATTTTAATTGTTAACAACCGCAAATAAAATAATTGAAAAACACCTTGTAACTATAAGAATATTACCTCCCTTTACATTGAAATAAGAATAAACATATAATTACTCTAAAACAGGTAATATAACGTGTTGTATGTCAGTTAAATTGTCCATCAATGCTGCGACACATAGCCTAGCACCTGTAAAATGAAAGGTATTGGTCAACCCTTTCGTCACCAGATTTAAAATGTCGTTTGCTAAGATTTAAATTTAAACCTTCCGTTGATATGTAATAGATATAGTCTGATCTCAGCGAGTTGGTTTATTTAAACAGCGAGCTGGACAAGCTGAGACAAGCTCTATCTGTGTTGTAGTATGGTGTACCTAATGACACTATCCGTATTTTAAATTCCATTTATTGCAAGTTGGTATGGTAAAGCACCGCCCCTTTGTTTATTCTGAATTAAAGAGTTAAACGTTTTAATGACATGTGTTCATCAAATGCAATTTCACCGACCATATTACAATTTGTATATAAAGGGTTATGTAAATAAATACTGATAAAGGTGATCCTTTGGGAGCAACAAACACAATTAAGAGAATAAAGCAGCAGACTCGGTTTTATTGAGTCTGTTCATGAGGAATAGTGAAAGAAGCAACACCTCTCACGCCCCCTAGCACCGGCTTAAGCGGTATTCTACTTCGAAGCCACTTATGGTCCCAAAGGACCAGTAAAAATAACACTTTTTACAGCCGCCACACTGCAATAAACGAATGCTAGTGTGAATGTTAATAAATACTGAAAACATTCTTACTAACTGGCAAACAGTGTAAACCATAAACAGCCTGAACATTATGTACAGGTTGATCTGGGTTTACACGGGTCGTAACAATTCTATGTCTTCGATTGTGGCAGCGAAGGGGTTAATTGCTTAACTTATTTTGTTCAGTATATATGGAATTAAGCATTGCACTAGTCGTAAACCTTTAGCCGTTGTTGTATATTGAAAAACACCGTTCTACATAAATATATATCCATGTTTAATGAACGAAACTTTTTAAGAGAGCCACTGGTCTATATAATTCATTTTTAAATTAGAAAGTTGTTAACATATTGGCTAACAAAAGAAGTTTTTTTAATAATAACAAAACGCTATCTTAGCGGTATTTTAATCAAGAGAATATAATGGTAGACTCGGTTTACCGATTAATTTGAGTCTTCATAGAAAAAACATTGTATATATATTTTGCTTTATATTTCTGGCATTTAAATGGAAAAGCATTATAATGCTAATATCTTCAATCTAATATAGTTTGTGATCGCAGTAAAAACGAAATTCTAAACGTATAACTACTCACATACCGTCTCAGAGTCTCAGATTATCATGGTTTTCTCTTAATTGATACCAATATAATGCAACAATCTTAGAAGCAAGATGCAATGGTTTCCTCTTAATGAATAGTGATACTAAAACAATGTAGAAATCATGGATGCTAGATGCAATAGTTTCCTGTTAAGGAATATTGATACTAAAATAACGTAGAAATCATCGATGCAAGATGCAATGGTTTACTGTAAAGGACTATAGATGTTAATACAATGGAGCAGTGTTAGAAGCAAGATGAAATGGTTTAATGTATAGAAATATTGCTGCTTAAACAATGTAGCAATCTTAGAAGCAAGATGCAATGGTTGGTTTACTGTAAAGGAATATTGATGCTAATACAATGTACCAATCTTAGAAGCAATATGCAATAGTTTACGGTAAAGGAATATTGATGCTAATACAATGTAGCAATCTTAGAAGCAAGATGAAATGGTTTACTGTCAAGGAATATTGATGGTAATACAATGTAGCAACATTAGAACCAAGATGAAATGGTTTACTGTAAAGGAATATTGATGCTAATACAGTGTAGCAATCTTAGAAGCAAGATGAAATGGTATACTGTAAATGTATATTGATGCGAATACAATGTAGCAATCTTAGAAGCAAGTTGAAATGGTTTACTGTAAAGAAATATTGCTGCTAAAACAATGTAGAAATCTTAGAAGCAAGATGCAATAGTTGGTTTACTGTAAAGGAATATTGATGCTAATACAATGTTACACTCTTAGAAACAAGTTGAAACGGTTTACTGTAAAGGAATATTGATGATATTACAATGTAACAATCTTAGAAGCAAGATAAAATGGTTTACTGTAAAAGAATATTGATGCCAATATAATGTAGCAAACTTATAAGCAAGATGACTAATTTACTGAAAAGGAATACGGCTGCTATAACAATGTAGCAATCTTAGAAGCAAGATGCAATGGTTGGTTTACTGTAAATGAATATTGATGCTAATGCAATGTAACAACCTTAGAAGCAAGATGAAATGGTTTACTGTAAAAAAACATTGATGATAATACAATGTAATAATCTTAGAAGCAAGATAAAATGGTTTACTGAAAGGATTATTGATGCAAATACAATGTAACAATCTTAGAAGCAAGATGAAATGGTGTACTGTAAAATAACATTGATGCTTATGCAATGTATCAATCTTAGAAGCAAGATGAAATGGTTTTCTGTTAAGAAATATTGTTGCTAATACAATGTAGCAATCTGAGAAGCAAGATGAAATGGTTTACTGTAAAGCAATAGTGATGGTAATACAATGTAGCAACCTGAGAAGCAAGATGAAATAGTTTATTGTAAAGGAATATTGATGCTAATATAGTGCAGCAATCTTAGAAGCAAGATGCAATTGGTTACTGTAAAGGAATATTGATGATAATACAATGTAATAAGCTTAGAAGCAAGATGAAATGGTTTACTGTAAAATAGTTTTGACGCTAATACTATATAGCAATCATAGAAGCAAGATTCAATGGTTTACTGTAAAGGAATATTGATGCTAATACAATGTAGCAATCTTAGAAGCAAGATGAAATTGTTTACTGTAAGGAATATTGATGCTAATACAATGTAGCAATCTTAAAAGCAAGATGCAATTGTTTACTGAAAAGGAATATGATGCTAATATAGTGCAGCAATCTTAGAAGCAAGATGCAATTGTTTACTGTAAAGGAATATTGATGATAATGTAACAATCTTAGAAGCAATATGAAATGGTTTACTGTAAACGAATATTCGCGCTAATACAATGTAGCAATCTCAGAAGCAAGATGCAATTGTATACTGTAAAGGAGTATGGATGCTAATATAGTGCAACAACCTTAGAAGCAGATTAAATTGTTTACTGTAAAGGAATATTGATACTAAGACAATGTAGCAATAGTAGAAGCAAGATGCAATGAATGGTTTACTGTAAAGGAATATTGATGCTAATACAATGTAACAATCTTAGAAGCAAGATGCAATAGTTTACGGTAAAGGAATATTGTAGCAATCTTAGACGCGACGCAATGGTTTAATGTAAAGGTATATTGATGCTTATACAGTGTAGCAATCTTAGAAGCAATATGCAATGGTTTACTGTAAAGGAAGCAAGATGCAATGGTTTACTGTCAAGGAATATTGATGCTAATACAATGTAGCAACCTTAAAAGCAAGATGCAATTGTTTATTAATGCTACATGTAATACAATGCAGACATATTAGAAGCAAGGTGTTTTGTTTTACTGTAAAGGAATATTGATGCAAATACAGTATAGCAATCTTAAAAAGAATGAATTATTGGTGTTTTACAGCACGTCGACACATATATATGTCATACTGTGCGCAAAAACTGATGAAGGATGGAACAATTATATAGAAAGTTATTAAAAACTATATTATTAAATATATTGTTAATTTAAAAAGCTATTTACATATGAAAGATGATATAGTGAAAGTAGTAACTATCTATATATAAGGGCAACAAATGCCCGTCCAAGGGCGTGTTAACAAGTAAATACATATGAGCCGAAACACGCGAAAACGACCCTTCAGACAAAATTTTCACATTTTATGTTTTTTGACGTTTATGAAACACGGTGATTTTCTCTTTAAAAATCTCTTTATTTTATGTTGATATCTTAATTAAAAATGATTTTATCTCAATTTGAAAATTAAAGATTGTACTCACCATTAATTTTGCATGATGACGTCGATGTCTTGGACGACGTCGTTGATTAAATAACAACAAAAAACATAAACAATTACCATTTTCTATAGCATCAACTATTTATATTAAGAAACATATTCCCTATGATATAATTATTAGGTAAAACACAGAAGTGACGAGAAATTTGATTAGTAATTAATTGATTACCGGCCGACGTCATAACATGTTACGCTATGACGTTGTCGTCTGAACTTCCGAAGGGACGTTTTCGTGTGTTGCGGCTCATATATAAAAATTATTTAACAATGCAATATACTGTCTGATTTATTTTAAGAAGTCTAAAACAAGACTAAAATCTATGTAGTACCTTTGACGCATAGGATCAAAGTCTACACATTTCAATAAGATATATTTGACCGTTGACGGTGCAAAACAGGGTATACATTCTGGTAATTGCTCACCTTTCGATACAAATGAATGAGTATAACGTGTATGCCCTGTCATGCACCGGGCTAGAACAACATCTTCTCGACGAACGGGTCTGCATGGTCCTGTAGAGATGAAAGGGAATCAGAAAAGAGTACAGAATGGTCATCGTCAGATTCGTGAATATAATTTAAGGCAGCTAAATTGCCTTAAGTTCAGCTGAAAAGACAGAGGCCTTGTCAGGCAGGCGACTCTTTATGCTGTTTTTGCGAACAAGGGCTGCTGCAGCTACCTTATCTCCATCTTTGGAACCATCTGTATAGATATGTTAAAAGTTACTGTAATTCGACTTAAATTCATTGCATTTTCTTTGAAAGATAGTAGGATCCTTACCAGACTTATTACTATTACAAAGATCAAAATTAAAGGTTGGCGCTTTTAAAGTCCACTGTGGAATTTGTGTTACTTTGTACTTGGTTATCAAATTAGGTCGATTTCCGTGTTTCTTAATTTTGGTTTAAATTTTGATTAAAAAGAGGTCATAACTAGGATTAAAAACAGTATAGAAAGTTGGGTTTAAAGGGGACTGACGCGTTTCCTGACCGTTTTACAAATTTAATCAGGAAGTTCGTCAGAAAATGATATAACCTGCATGTTTAGTGACTGACCCCTCTACAGTCAGTCATTACGCTTCACTTTTCACTTGTGCGATTACTGGACTACCTCTTGGGACTCTATGATTGAACCTACTGAAACCCCAACTAAGGGAGGTGGGTGCATGAGCATTCGTCCCTCGGGATTTCTGGTCGTACCTTAGATTGGTTTTCTCTTTAGCTGCAACTACTATGGTTGTTCAGTACGATTCTGGATACATCCTGAGATGTTTATTATTTTGTATGTGTTTCATTAGTTAGTTTCTCTGAATGTGGACTTTATTGTTAGAGATTTCCTTTTGATGGGATGTAGTTTTGTTTACACTGTCTTGTCTATTTGGGCGCTGAAGACAGGATAATAGCGAGGATTGTGCGCATATAAAATCGATTCAAGCTAACCAGTATGCCTTATTGCCTACTGATCGTTCCAAGTCGGTAACCCTGTCTTCATCCCCCTTTCTGTTGTTTGTTGTCTCTTTCATTGTATTATCAAGTCCTTGTTTGCAGTACAGTGCGGACCTACGATGCCATTGCGTTCGGACGCTGTGGTTTCTATAAGACCCTATATCTCATTTTTGAAGGGTTAGATTGTAATTAAGTGGTATTCTGAAGGGCTAATTTGTCCTATCTATGAGACAGTGATGCTTCATTAACTTCAACGGATAGACTTTCGTCTGGTGATGTACGAAATGCACACAAGGCGAATCGTAATCCCTGATTATGTACAGGATCAAGCATCTGCAAGTATGCACACGACAGGTTATTATAATAAGATCCATAATTACTATTCTACATTTAATGGAATAAAGATAAAACAAAACTGTAGCTGAAAAAAAGTAATACGAAACTGAAACTGATTAACATATGAAATGTACAATTTAAAACGAGTTTTGTAAATGTTTCTACCATGTACCCTTGTTGTTTCAAAGTTATCAGACTAATACAGCAGAAACATATATTACACTAGATACTATGTTTGTAATGCATCATTCATCATTTGTAATTGATTTTGAACGATGGAAGATCTATAAATCCTGTTGTCGCATTTCAACTGAGCGTGAAAACTCAAGCGTGTATGACACTTTCTTTCGATGAAATATAGGTCACGTCCATCTAACAACAAGCTTGTAGGATACGCGTCTCCATCTATACACAAGTTTGTAGGACATGCGTCTCCATCTAAACACAAGCTTATAGGACACGCGTCTCCATCTAAACAACACAAGCTTGTAGGACACGCGTCTCCATCGAAACACAAGCTTGAAGGAAACGCGTCTCCATTTAAGCACAAGCTTGTAGGACACGTGTCTCCATCGAAACATAAGTTGGTAAGAAATGCGTCTCCAACTAAACACAATCTGGTAGGACACGCGTCCCCATCTAAACACAAGCTGATAGAACACGCGTCTCCATCTTAACACAAGCTGGCGGTTGATTAGAGGGTAAATACTTTCCCTTGATGTGAGAATTTCTCATAAGGAGCGCACTCAATAGTGTGCACATGTAGCATTGGTAAGAATTACTGAAAATGGGACTCTTTGGAAGCAACAAACAGAAACAAGAGATAAAAGTAGCAGACTCAGTTTTATTGAGTGTTCATGAGTGGTAATGTATTTATTCGTGCTTTTGAGACAAACTCTCTCCAGAATGGTACGTTTTAAAGGACTTAGAAACATATCGGACAAAGCGGAGATATAAGTGTATATGTTGCTATGAATTAATTTAAAGTTTTACTGTTTACAACACCTCTAATGTATTTATACCGTGACATGCTAAGTCTGCACTTGGTAGGCACGCATGTTTGGCACATTCTGTATATAACTCAGTTGCGGGTGTTTGTTCGCAACGCTCGTGTACAGTTTCTGTCATATGTTTAATATTGTAGAAGAAACTATGTTAAAATAGTGTTAATAACGAAACACGTACAGATGTTCAACCTTAAATGTATTCGGTGTTTGCATAGCATTCTCTTTCTGATAGTATATGGTCTGATTTGTAAGCAATCGAATATTGTGTAAATCTTACAATATGACCTCCGACAGCTTTTAACTTGAGGGAAGGGCAGTAACTTATTCATTAAGATTTTTGGCCCGACCCATTTGTATATTTGGATAATAAAATATGTTTAAAATAAAACCTAATTTAACAAAACTTTTTTGTATAATTATGCTTTGTGGGTGATGGACTGATTGTCCGAAATTATTGACTGTTTCGGTATCTGTTTTAGAACAATCTATTCGTTGAGATTTAACGTTAATATAATGAATCATACTTAAAAAGAAGAGTGTTGAGGGTGTCTCGTTTTATATGAGGTAATATGTGCGGGAAATAGTTTGTAACTATTTAATAAGGATTTAGATTTGATAATTTTCAGAAATCTGAAGATGATGTCATCTGTGTTATGTGGTAGTTGACTGAAAAGTACAGTATGTCGAACAGAGATACCGATTGAAAGATACAACATTAAATGATTAAAGTATTTTATTAATTCTTTGTATGAATAAAATATTACATATATACTGAGCAACTCTTCTAACAAGACTTTTTTTATTTTGCAATATTTTTTTTATTTTAAGTCGTACACAGTTAAAATGTATTACTCCTACATTTGACCATTCACTCTGTATATCTGTAAAGAAAAACCGGGCTGATACTGTCACATTACCTCATACGAAATGCACGTGCGTTTTGTGAAAATTTGCCGAAACAGAACAGAACGTATGTATGCTGTATTATATGGAGCTGGTGTCAAGCCGAAACAGAACAGAACGTATGTATGCTGTATTATATGGAGCCGGTGTCAGGCCGAAACAGAACAGAACGTATGTATGCTGTATTATATGGAGCCGGTGTCAGGCCGAAACAGAACAGAACGTATGTATGCTGTATTATATGGAGCCGGTGTCAGGCCGAAACAGAACAGAACGTATGTATGCTGTATTATATGGAGCCGGTGTCTGGCCGAAACAGAACAGAACGTATGTATGCTGTATTATATGGAGCCGGTGTCAGGCCGAAACAGAACAGAACGTATGTATGCTGTATTATATGGAGCCGGTGTCAGGCCGAAACAGAACAGAACGTATGTATGCTGTATTATATGGAGCCGGTGTCAGGCCGAAACAGAACAGAACGTATGTATGCTGTATTATATGGAGCCGGTGTCAGGCCGAAACAGAACAGAACGTATGTATGCTGTAATATATGGAGCTGGTGTCAAGAAGACGTAATTGAACACATTGTGTATTGATACACATACTAATGTATATATATCGAGTTAATCGAACACTTGGATTGTTATTGACTCGCTTAAGTAAATTATACCTAGGAGTTACATGAAGCTTGGTAATAGAGTTATTGATCCATAGTTAATGTACTTTACATAGTTAATGTACCGTACATATTTAAATGTACTTACATAGTTAATTTTACATAGTTAGTGTACCTTATATAGTTAATGTACTTTACATAGTTAATGTACCTCACATAGTTAACCTTACATAGTTTATTTGACCGTGTGTAACATATTAGTAAAACAAATGTTAAAATGTTGCTGTGCAAGCAGTTTGGCTATTGAACATAGGACTAACAGTCCATATGACTATAATACAGGAAATAGGGGAATGAAAACATCATCCTTTGTCAATTAAAAAATAAGTTTTGTTTGTTTTGTTCTCAGTTATCTTAAATTCCAAAAATAACTATGGGTTACAGAAACTCATACTAAAACCATTATATTTTGCAATAATCGGTACATTTTTATATATATTTCTCATTGGTTTCCATTAAGGTTTTCTTTCTTTTTATTCTTTGTTGTTCACTTAAATTCTTTCGTACTGTACAAAATGTTAATACCGTTACACATGTTTCAAAGATTCTAAGTTAATTGTCAAACCGGATCTTCAATTCCATATTTTATGTTATGTTTGATATGAATATGTTGTTTAAAAGTACCATGATACGGAAGAGGTCTTACATAGGCATTGTATGTTGTCCAATCCCATTCATTACTCTAATAAAATGTTTTTTAAGCAAAAAGCATTTTGGCTCATTTGGGTAAACTTTCTAACTAGGAATTATCAGAATCAGCATCTTTGGGTTAGTAAAATCCCGACTGAGAGTGGCTTGAATCGAAGTTAAAATAGTGTGACTGCAAGGGATTCTGTTTTACTGGCGGTCAAGAAAATGGGTTTAACAATGTGCAGTTAAGGCGTGTGTAATGATCCATATTTTAAATGTACCTTACATAGTTTATTGGCTAATATAACATTACTCATTAATATAACAATATATGTGAAACGAAGAAATGTTGGTACGAGGGTCATTCAATAAGTTCTGTCACTCACGCGTTTTAACAAGTATGTGCGTATTGATGTTTGGTATCAAATGAAAGAAACTTTCAATATCATTCCATTGATGGTAAAATGAATGCTGTATCTTTTATGTGACGAAAGTTATGGAACAGCATTTTCGTCTTGAGTTTTTTCAGGTATGCTAATTCTTACTTTTTTAAATACCTGTTTCTCTTTAAGTACTTGTCGAAGACCTTTGAAATGTCTCATACATTACCAGTTTTATCTGTGCATTACAAGATTTAAAATTTAAGCATGGTAGATGAAAAGGCATTGTCTGAGAAATTAATATCTTAAGCTAATGTGTAATTTAATGATAAATGGACATTAAATGGAAGGGCAGTCTTCTGAAAGAGCGTTTTTGGATGATCAATATTTTCACTAAACATTGTACAAAATTCTACAATAATGTGTTGAATATGAAACACTGAAGAACTAGGATTTGTAAACAAATATGAAAACATATTAATACTATGAGAATAATTACGACATTTAAAAGATATTATAACATTTCCGAATGAAGAAAATCAGTGTTGTTTCTGCTAAAATTAAGGGATATGCATTCACTCATATCTGGTTTGCAGCAAGACCTTTCCAAATTCTCGACAATCATTTTCATGGGTTATGGGCGAATAACAACAAATGGCGTACAAGAAAATTTAAAAGCATATAATTATTCAAACAAATTTTACAACGTTTTATAACAAGGACTTTTTCAGAGATGCCAGTATCCAAAAGGTGTGGTAGGGGGAGGTAAGTCAGGGGTATAAATAACCGGATTTTTTCATTTTTTCATTTTTGCTGTGGAATTTAAGAGAGCGAACCCAGTAGTACTATAAATACACTACTTTATCTCAGTGTAATATCCAGTTCAAAGGATATATGCCTAGTGAAAGAACTTTTTGAAGAACCACCGTAAACTTCTATTTGGATGTCGCTTTAATGTGAGTTAAATGTGTCGGATGTGTCTTAGTCATATTTAATGTCCCATAATTGAATGTACCTTACCCAGTGTATTAGTAAGTACTACTTTCCTGTTTATACATCTAACAGATAGTAGAATAACTGGTGAAACATTGTTAAGCCATCAATTTGTATTATTGAGTGTGCGAGTAAGTTAAAGCGGTAACCGGCACATTATAGGAAGAAGAAGAAACTTCTGACTGGGAAGTATGTGACTCGGGGTCGAAGATCTGATTTGGAGTCGCTTGACTCGGGCTTGAATATGTCAAATATTTGTGACTCGGGGTCAATAAACCAGTTGCTTTATGTGCAGTTAAGTAGTTAAGTAGTACCCATATTTAAATTGTACCTTTCCTAGTGTATTTGACTAATACAGTTTTACTGTGCGTAACAGATTAGTAGAACAGTTGTTATTTAAAACGTTGTTGTGATGTGTATATATACAAACAATTTGACTCAAGTAAACTTCTGACTGTGGCTCGGGGTCGAATAAGTATATGAAAATTCTAACTGGGAGTTACTTGACTCGGGGTTACATGTGTTTGACTGGGAATCTGTGTGAGTCGCTATCAAGAAACTGTTTGTTTGTGTGTTGTTGTTTCTTTTGGTTATTATTTGGCATATAAAATGTATTAATGATACAGAACACATAATATATTATATTTGTTTCAGAACTCACTTGACGATATTTGGTCCATTACTCGAGAGTTATGGCAGATAAAATGACTATTCTGTCAGACATATTGATTGGAATACCTGATAAATACAATTTATCAATAAGACGAAAGCTCGAAAATATGAACACTTTTATACATTTGGTATGAGGAACAGTTGCGGTTGTATCAGTTCTTGTGGACTTGAATGTAAACTTCTGACTGGGAGCTATGTGGCTCGGGGTCGAAGAAGTATTTGTAAATTCTAATTGGGAATCACTTGACTCGGTGTTAGATGTGTCTAACTGGGAGTCTTTGTGACTCGGGGTCAAGAATAATTCGACATAATTTTATTATTTAATATATAATATATGTTTTTAAATCATTGGAAAAATGTATCGATCTCTTGTATGAGATATTTAGTATATTTTATATATGTATAGATATATATTAACGAAGGTTTGAATTCATATATTTATACATATATTGTTACTGTATCTTGTAGCCCGTTCGTTTGGCTTCCGTCGGTCGTTCAGCAGCTTATTCCAATAGATATATACATATTTATCACGAATGTGTTGTAGTTGTTACTTCTATGAGAAGGGTGAGTGTTAAGGGAAATGTATTTATCGGCGGTTGAAAGAAACGAATTAGACGATAAATATTTTCCCTTGATGTGAGAAATTCTCACAGGGGCGCACTCAGTCACTAGAGTGGACGTGTAGCATTGGTAATACGTTTGTTATTCTGCGTTGGACGACTGACTGGGGCGCAGGGTTATATTTTTAAAAAAATGAAATATAAACGTAGTACGGTAACTTATATTGTGAATTTGAAGACAATTTATATATTGATGTTGTCCGGTTCTATCGGTTTTATTGATAATTGAAACGTTGTACTTTTAATAGTTATAGGCGAAATCCGAGGTCTTATCCTAAGAGATGCTTTGCATGATATTACGGGATTATACGCTTATATGTGTAACGTACACATTTACGCAAGGTTTGGCGTATGCCATCATGTGAAATAATAGGTTGATCCAGACAAGAACGTAACATTATATCTACATCATCCACATTGACAGTTGTTGGTTACATCATCCACATTGACAGTTGTTGGTTACATGAACATCATCCACATTGACAGTTGTTGGTTACATCATCCATATTGACAGTTGTTGGTTACATCATCCACATTGACAGTTGTTGGTTACATCATCCACATTGGCAGTTGTTGGTTACATGTACATCATTCACATTGACAGTTGTTGGTTACATCATTCACATTGACAGTTGTTTGTTACATCATCCATATTGACTGTTGTTGGTTACATCATCCATATTGACAGTTGTTGGTTACATCATCCACATTGACAGTTGTTGGTTACATCATCCACATTGACAGTTGTTGGTTACATCATCCACATTGGCAGATGTTGGTTACATGTACATCATCCACATTGACAGTTACATCATCCACATTGACAGTTGTTGGTTACATCATCCACATTGACAGTTGTTGGTTACATCATCCACATTGGCAGATGTTGGTTACATGTACATCATCCACATTGACAGTTACATCATCCACATTGACAGTTGTTGGTTACATCATCCACATTGACAGTTGTTGGTTACATCATCCACATTGACAGTTGTTGGTTACATCATCCACATTGACAGTTGTTTGTTACATCATCCACATTGACAGTTGTTGGTTACATCATCCACATTGACAGTTGTTGGTTACATCATCCACATTGACAGTTGTTTGTTACATCATCCACATTGGCAGTTGTTGGTTACATCATCCACATTGACAGTTGTTGGTTACATCATCCACATTGACAGTTGTTGGTTACATCATCCGCATTGACAGTTGTTGGTTACATGTACATCATCCACATTGACAGTTGTTGGTTACATGTACATCCACATTGACAGTTGTTTGTTACATCATCCACATTGACAGTTGTTTATTACATCATCCACATTGACAGTTGTTGGTTACATCATCCACATTTGCAGTTGTTGGTTACATGTACATCATCCACATTGACAGTTGTTGGTTACATCATCCACATTGACAGTTGTTTGTTACATCATCCACATCGACAGTTGTTTGTAACATCATCCACAGTGACAGTTGTTGGTTACATCATCCACATTGACAGTTGTTGGTTACATGTACATCATCCGCATTGACAGTTATTGGTTACATCATCCACATTGACAGTTGTTGGTTACATCATCCACATTGACAGTTGTTTGTTACATCATCCATATTGACAGTTGTTGGTTACATGTACATCATCCAAATTGACAGTTGTTGGTTACATCATCCACATTGACAGTTGTTTGTTACATCATCCATATTGACAGTTGTTGGTTACATGTACATCATCCACATCAGCAGTTGTTGGTTACATCATCCACATTTACAGTTGTTGGTTACATCATCCACATTGACAGTTGTTGGTTACACATCATCCACATTGACAGTTGTTGGTTACATCATCCACATTGACAGTTGTTGGTTACATCATCCACATTGACACTTGTTGGTTACATCATCCACATTGACACTTGTTGGTTACATGTACATCATCCACATTGACAGTTGTTGGTTACATCATCAACATTGGCAGTTGTTGGTTACATCATCCATATTGACAGTTGTTGGTTACATCATCCACATTGACAGTTGTTGGTTACATCATCCACATTGACAGTTGTTGGTTACATCATCCACATTGACAGTTGTTGGTTACATGTACATCATCCAAATTGACAGTTGTTGGTTACATGTACATCATCCACATTGACAGTTGTTTGTTCCATCATCCACATTGACAGTTGTTGGTTACATGTACATCATCCACATTGGCAGTTGTTGGTTGCATCATCCACATTGACAGTTGTTAGTTACATCATCCACAGTTTTTGGTTACATTATCTACACTGACAGTTTGCATCAGTTTACATTTCTTGAGGTGCAATAGGTATACAAATAAACGCCAAATAATCGATCGGTCTTTTCCATAAAGCTCGGTGTGCAATCGGATTTGCCTCGTCGATTTCCGTTAACGTTAAAAATACTGGATAAGGAAATCAACGCGGCAGTGCCGTACGGAGAAGAGAAAGAAGCATACGCCGTCATCACACGAAACATACGATGTCATCATATGACTACGACATATATAGGCAGCTACATTTATAAATATACGTTACGTGTCATATTTGATAAATAGAATCTCACATTCTGACATTCGTGCTTTTTTACTTGAATTCATTAAAGTCTTTGGATACATTTGATATGATGCTCGGCACACCCTAGTATATTATTATTTCATCCGACCCATTTAATAAGTTCAATATTATACAGGCAATCATGTTAGATCCTACAAAAACAATATTATACTGATATTCCATATATAACTGACCATTCATAGAACAGACTGCTAACTTCTCCAACTAACCGTTTGGCAAAGAACGTATTATAATTGTCAAACCCGTTTACGGATCTCGACTTAGCGAACACAATGTCGTCCGGGTGTATGTGTTTCGCTTAGTCAGGAATTTCATCAAACCCCATGAAGATGTTCCTGATATGGATCCATCAAAACGTACACAATTTCGGGTCGCTGTGGCCTACTTTGGACGAAATATATGTCACGTCCGGTCTCCGCTACTATATGCGTATCTTGCTTCTTTCTTGCAGGATTTTCATCACAATTCACCAGAATGTTACTTATATGCATCTAACATCATTTACAGAACTTCGAGGAAATATTGGTCGCGTCAGGTCTGCGCTAAGACATGCGTGAAACTTCATCACAATGTTTCCTATACGCATTTAACATCATGTGTAAAGGTTTGGGTCGCTGTGACCTCCTTTGAACGAAATATAGGTCACATCCAGTCTCCGCTACATGCAAACCCCACTATTAATGAAATTAATTAAACTAAAAATTAAGTAAGAAACAATTATCTCTTGAGATTGACATTGGTGTTGGTCAAATAAAACACTGGACTAACCGCTGCTCCCAACTAAATTCCATTATGTTTATTTCGCTCTTCGGGGCATTTAATTTTATTAGATACTGGGACCATACGCCGTACGACATGGGGAAGAAATATACTCCATGTCCACCGCCATATGCATGCCATCTTCGTGATGGTTAAAATGTTGTCCTATTGATTTTATGAATATTTAGTTCTGCTCAACCCGGGGCTAGAGGGCGTGAGCGGTAGCTAGCATATTTCACTACCGTTCATGAACAGTCTGCAATATTTCGTATATGTCGTGTTCGGCCGTTTCCAAAGGTCCACTCTCATACTCTTTCGCAATAGGGCTCGACATGTAGGCCGTGGTCTTCTAGCGTTATACTAGGTATATATTTGTATGTACTGATGCCACTTGACATGAAAGCGCTTTAAATTGAACCTCGTGCCATCAATGTGCTCGATGTAAAACAATGTATTTAAATAATTGGTTCCTGAAGGCCCTATTCACTTTCTTAAAACAATTATTTCATGTTTGAACTTTTTTTGATTTGCGTTTTTAATTTGATTTAAATAAGTAGCAATGTCATTTCAGAGAGAGTCAGAAGAACATTATTCCGTATGGCGAATGTATTTCCAGAAATAACTGTTAACATAATTTGACGAGCGAGTCTGAAATACAGGTTTTAAGAAAGATGAACACTAATTCATTGATCAAAGAAATACCATCTGAGAGAAGCTTGATTACAAAAGGTATTGCTTTTTTAAATCGTTTTTTTTTACCGGAGAAGAAAGTTATTGTCAATAGATATGTATCCGCGCATTGTTAACGGAGATGGCAATAATATATACTGAGCAAAATAAATTTAACACATAAAATGCAGGTTACATTCGGTTATAGAAAAACAAAAACAAAAAAATATGATGGGAACATACTTTTATAGGTTATCGAACATCGTTCTGATTTCAATGGAAAGGGATGGGGTGAGGGGGTAGGGGTGGGGTGTAATTCTAAAATTACGAATTTGGAATGTTTGTGTTAGAGAATAACAATCTATTATGAACACATGTGTTCGGTTTTTAAACAATGACAAAATGCGCAATTATTGTCAATGCCAAACATTTAATTAGTTCCAAGCAATACGTTTGTATAATGAGAAATAAGTTGTTTTTAATATATGAGAGGTAATTCTGATATTTCCTTTAAAAATAACAAAATAATACTTGTTTAAAATCACACCCTTACCTAGCATTTCTAATATCTTCATTTATAACATTTTTTTTAATCTATGTCCTTAAAACATTGTGCTAAACTTTCTTTGATCAGTATAAATGTGAGCTCTGCACATAATAAATTAGATTAAATGATGTATTGAATACCAGCATATCCACGAACGAATAAAATTCCCAGACATTTTAATCAGTTGTTTATCCTGACGACAAAACACATACCATTCCGATATTATATTTCTTAAGAACTATCGATAGGTCAGCTTTGAAAAAAAGATCCAAAATGGATGTGATATGGCAAAGTGAAATTTTCAACCAAATGCATATTTTAGGCATGAGCAATATCAACCATATAATACATGGCAGTAATTCAACACGATTGATGCGAACACGATATTAGAAAGAATGTTTGTTTAGTGCTGTCTGACGGCCGTAAAAAGTCGACAAGACTACAAATCAGTAACGTTATTAATTACCGGTCCTTTGGGATCATCGCCCAATCTTTCTGGCTTTAAAATAGAATATCGCTTAAGACGCGATCGGAACTCTTCACCAATGTCCGTACTCGGTAAATGTGGCTCGGACAGTATTGGGCGCCGCGCAAAGTTTTTTTGCATCAAAATAATGAATTTTGTTCAGTTTTAGAATGTAACTCTCCGCTTGACTTTCGGTATATAGTTCTTCTCTTTATAGCATGATAGTATTGCATATTTGATAGTAAGTTTGACAAATTTCTTTATATTTTATAGTTGTGACAGTCCAAATCTACTTTTTGACAAAATAAATCCCAAAATATGTGTAGTTGAAATCAAGACTTTTCGGCCCTAAACAGTGCGTTCGGTCCCAAACAGTTCGTTCCTTATACTGACTGGTAGTTTGTTCTAAACATATTTATTTTACATCGATTGCGAAACAAGTTCTTGCAACTTAGATTAATCACTCTCGATGGCTTCCTGGGTAGAACCAGTACTAAGCAATGTGGATTAATTATCTTGCTCAAGGATAAATAACGTAGCCGCGACGGAGGATCGAACCCACGACCTCTCGATCAGGAGTTCGGCGCTCTACCACTGGACCACGCACTCCACTCTGGTAGTTTCGAAGCATTAGTTGCGTTTTCCAAATATATACTTTAATATTACGATTGATTTGAAGGGAAAAGATTTAGAGACATTGCCATTATAATTGTATTATATTCTGGGAGTGATTGTTTGGTGTTTTGTCAGTGGAGTGTGATATATCAGCTGCATCCATGTAAGAACAATTAGTAAATCAATTAATAAAAAAATAAACAAAAAACGATATGGCACATGAAGTCCATACTAACATCCATGGTACTTGATAAATTATGCTTATATGGTATGCAAGTATATATTTTTCTTTAATCCAGACATTAGGTTACACCTTTGACATGTATGAGGGTTAGTTATTGCAAGATATATATCTTATATATTTAAAGTTTATTTAAAGTCGTTTTAACAATTTCTTTATAAAAATGTGTCTATAAATAGTATAACATAACAATTTGTAAGTAGTTGTTTAAATAATTACACTTCAATTTAATGGAGGAGTTTATATGGAAAAATAGTCAAACATGTCGAAACACTGTAACGTTAACTAAACGCTATATTAACGTCCACGTGATCTTAAAATGTCAGCGTTTTTAATTTTAAAAATGTCAGCGTTTTACTTACGCGACGTCATAATTGACGACGTCATAACTGACGATGTCATTTCCGTTTTTTGAAAGTAAACAACTCTTGACGTTCACGACGTTCAATAACGGTTAATATTTGTTGCTTTCTCAGCGTTTATAGCGTTATATAATTACGATATTATTATTGTAAATCTAAATGGGCCCCTTTTGTGGGCATTCTATTCTAAAATTATTTAGATGACTTTCTTATAAATGTTATATGTTTTTGTACTCCTAAAGAAGGCGTCAAGCCGAAAGCACGCGAGTATCTATGTTAGCTAGTATACACGCTAGCTGAGAGTTTTTTATTTGTTTTTTACACTGTAAATGATAATTTTCCACATTGTATTTTAAAAATATGAAAAGAGTTTATTTAAACTATAACTATGCGGTGAATGATTTCATGATTTTTTTTTATTAGGCGTATATCAGGCTTTTCTAGAAAAATAAATATCACAATAATTAAGATTAAACGTGAAAAAACCCTGCTGTATGATGTCTTAAAATGTGGAATAGAATAGGACATATTAATGTGCGGAATGAATTTCTTTGTAAATAAGGACCCCTTTAGAATTGAAAATAAATAACATATAATTGACGTAATTGTTATAACCTGCCATTATTGGCGTTGATCTCAGCTCTGTGAAGCGACCAGTGAAACCTACCTAGCTATTATATTTCAACACTTCAATAAAAGAGAAACTCAGTTAAAATGAGATAATAAATAGTATAATAGGCGCGAAAGAAAAACATGTAATGAGAAGGGCTTTCATATGAGTAAACGTCTTTAAAACTGGTCGACATTAAATGTTAAATTTCATCTAGGGTATGCTTGAAGCCGAAATCTATAGTGACCGATGACAATGGCGGTGATGCATGTCATCCAATCCCTTCCAGTTATACATAATTTTCTTTGTTCACCACCGTCCTCGGCAACGCAGTGCTTTAGAGCTACAGACCTCCACCCAGGTGGGTTCGTCCCTGATAGAGGCATGGGAAATCTCATCTTGATCCGTATATATAATGCAATAAGTTTTATGATGTGTTCCAAGTTTTAAACCAGGAACCTGGATATCTTTTATCCAAAGAAAAGCATGCTTCCTTACACTACAGAGACGTGTCCCAACAGCATAAACAAGTGTACTAAAATTTGTCAAAATTAAATGAATTTTAATTTAAATATGCGGTAAACGTATTTTATTTTAAATATTTACCTAATTGTAATGAACTTCCATTCTTGACGTAGATCTCAGCTCTAAAACCATGGACTCAAATTTCCCAACAAAAACCTGTAGGTAATTCTTATAATTCCAACTTTTCAGTTAAAGCCTTAAGATAATAAACATTAAATAGTATATTACTGTCATGACAGAAAATATGGAAAATGTAGTCTTGCACCTGATATGTTCATCCTTTATATGCTTGGGAAATTTGGGAACATTTTCCCATGGGAAAACGTTATTTTCCTTTATTAGCTAAAACAGTATTTCGAAGCCTCCATTGCAGCGTTAACAATTAAATATGCCTTTATGTTTATAATTTAATCAAATAAAAACTTTCCTAAAACAAAATGGGAAAATTCTCCCAAATAGTTATTATTATAAAATTATCCCGTTGTTTTTTTTGATCGGGAAATTTCTGTGTTTTTTTTGAGGAAATGTTTTTCCTCCCAAGTCTATAAGAAATAACAAATATGCCAAATAATTATTAGTCAAAATATCAAGCAAAAAAAACAAGAGAGAAAAACCCTTGTGATTCGACATTAACATATTAACATATTAACATAGATATGCGACTTGTGCTTAGCATGCTAGTTTGGATACTAAATAGACACCGTTTTCTGTTGTTTTTTTGCCGTGCCAGTTTTGGACAACAATAGCAAGTAATTCCAAATAAGCTTAGGTGCATTCCTATATCATATGAAAGTTCATCTCAAATGTTAAAAAATATTATTTTAAAAAAAAAAGAGAAATTTGACACATAACTTTCCCATGCGAAAATCATGTTTTCTCATGGGAACCCTATTTTCCCAAATTGATTTGTGAAAATATTTCGTTCGTTTTCATTCATTTTATATCCTTTCCATATTAGGCATTTTTTAAGACTAGTTCACAATGACCTTACCTTTTGACATACTGACCCCAATATCAATGTGATTCAATGTTTTAACATTGGTACTATGTCTGTAAATTTCCAAGATTGTTTGTCTAACAGTGACAGGTTACAGTGATTATATTATGCACGCCTCTTAGATTAGTAGACATGCAGAAATGTTTTGAATTCTGCATTTACTTAATTTTGTTTTTGTACTATGGTGTTACCTCCTTGCCCACCAATTTATATAAATGACTAATGTGAAAATATTATCTATTAATTGCCAAGGTCTTGTGTCGGCTGAGAAACGCTTAGATGTTTTTAATTACATTAAATATAAGAAATGTCAAATATATTGTTTAAAAGATGTACATTCAACATTGGCAACATGAAATTTGATTCGTGCACAATGGGGCAGTGAATGTGTTTTTAGCTCTGGAAAATCAAATGCTAGAGGAGTAGCCGTTCTATTCAGTAAAGAATTAGACTTCAAAATTCACAATTATATTTCAGAAGGGATATTTTCTTATTATAGACGTATCTGTGGATACCAAAAGGTTTACATTAATCAATCTTTATGGCCCAAATCAAGATTAACCTTCTTTTTTTAGAAATATCATCTCAAAAGTGGAAGATTATGAAAATACTGATCTTATTTTTTGTGGTGATTTTAATTTAGTCCAAGATAGCAAGCTTGACTACTATAATTATAAACACATTAACAACAAAAATACACAAAAAACAGTGTTAGACATTATGTATGAAAACAATTTAATTGACCCTTTTAGAGAATCTCACTCTAACCTGAGAAGGTATACATGGCGCAAAAAAGGTCCTCTTAAACAAGCTAGATTTGACTTTTTTTTGGTTTCTGACTCCCTTCTTTCATTGATAAATAACTGTACGATTGATACCAGCTATAGGTCTGATTACTCTATAACAATACTAAACTGTAGCTTTACACAAATTGTGAATGGCAAACCCTTATGGAAGCACAATAATTCCCTATTAATGGATTTAGACTATTTACAAACCATTAACAGCAAAATAACTGATATTAAAAGTCAGTATGCGTGCGTGCCCTGTCTGTAAAATGGAAAATATTGATAATTTGCCAAATGACCAAATACAGTTTGTGATAAATGGTCAGCTCTTTTTAGATACTTTACTTATGGAACTTAGAGGAAAGAAATATAAAAATATCGGACAGGGAAAGCAGCATTCAAGGACGACAGTCAACCATAAAACACAAAAACAAACACGCAAACAGACAAACGAGAAGGCAAAAGTAATAAAAAATGCAAACGACCTCACAAACCCAAAAGGGTTGACAATAGGGCTACCGCCTTGGAACGGTCAGTGGCAACAAAGGCCACTGGGAGTTTAAACCGGTTCTAGTGTGCACCAAACCTCACACTTACCCTACTGTCATCCCGTTAAAACAGGACAGTGTAAATAAAGAAATCCCCGCCATGATCTAATCTCTAACCAACAAGGCAGCATCAATAGGCAATATAAGTAAAACGCAAATATGCTCGTGTAAATATAATACAAAAAAAAATAGCCTAGAAAGCCACAATGAAGGTACTCATTGACTTGACAGAAGCCAGAGCAACAAGAGAATAAACCATTAAGGGCACGACAGGAAAGATCATAGACAAACATCAAACGCCACCGTCCCAATGGGCTTTAGGTAGGCGTCATCATAGGGTCCACAGCCTGAAAGTCAATTTCTTACTCAAGCTACAATAAGAAGCAAAATGATGAACTAGAAAACAACTTCAAACAATAGAAGGTGATCTGACACCTAATAAGACTTACTTCAACAGTTAAAAGATGAACTTCAGAAACTGCGAAAAATAAAAATGAATGGAATTTTAATTCGGTCACGTCCAAATATAATTGAAGAAGGAGAAAAGCCAAGTAATTTTTCTGTTATTTAGAATCCCATAATTTCACTAGTAAAATAATCCCAAAAATTAAAAAAGAAGATGGAACTATTATAACTGACCAATCTAAAATTTTGGATGAAACAAAATCATTTTATGAAAACTTGTATTCCAACAAGGACTCAGAATTAAATAATGTTGGTCTCAATCAAGACCTTTTTAACTTCAAATTACCAACCCTTAATTACAAAGAATCAAAATCTCTGGATTGCTTTCTAACATATGAAGAAGCATCACGTTCTCTATCATCCATGCATAATAACCGTTCACCCGGAACAGATGGCTTTGGGGCAGACTTCTTTAAAGTGTTTTGGATAAAAAAATAGGTCATTTTATTGTTCGAGCTATCAATTATGGTTACACAAAAGGGGAACTTTCAATAACTCAGACAGAAGGAGTCATAACTTGTATTCCAAAGGATAACAAGCCAAGACAATTTTTAAAAAATTACAGACCCATATCTCTACTAAATTGTGCCTATAAAATAGCCTCAGGAGCCATAGCATGCAGACGTAAAGCTGTATTACCTAAACGTATTAATGATAGTCAAACTGGCTTTATTACAGGGAGATATCTTGGTGAAAATACTCGTTTAATATATGATGTCATCAATTCACGGAAGAGCAAGATATAGCAGGTCTTCTTTTGTTGGTTGCCTTTGAAAAGGCATTCGACTCTTTATCATGGTATTTTATCTATAAAGTCTTGACGTATTTTAAATTTGGTAACTCACTTATATCACGGATTAGATTATTTTACCATAAAGCAAAACTAGCTGTTAACCTTGGAGGTCAATTATCCTCATTTTTTTCAATCGGTAGAGACTGCCGTCAGGGTGATTCGATATCGCCGTATGTCTTTATTTTATGTGCAGAAATACTAGCAATAATGATTAAAAATAATACAAAAAATTTAGGAATAACCATTAACAAAAAGGAACATAAATTATCACAATATGCCGATGACACATCAATTCTTCTGGATGGAACAGATATTTCTTTAATTGTTATGCAGAAATTTCAGGCCTTAAAGTGAATTTCGACAAAACACAAGTTGTTTGGATAGGAAAAAAAAGATTTAGTTCAGAAACAATTAAAACACGATGGAAATTATCATGGGGAAAAGATGAATTTAGTCTTTTAGGAATTAATTTTCATGTAGACTTAAACAAAATGATTGACATAAATTATAATCATAAAATACTAACAATAAAAAATCATATTAAGCTTTGGAAACGTAGGTACCTAACTCCTCTTGGAAAAATAACAGTCATTAAAACTTTAATAATACCAAAACTTAATCAATTATTTATGTCTATCCCCAACCCAAATGAGTCGACGATTAAACTTATCAACAACACTTTATATGAATTTTTGTGGGAAGGTCCAGCAAAAATTAAACAAGCTGTCGTAATCAAACAATATTCTGAAGGTGGTTTAAATATGACCAACTTGCAAGCTTTCATCTTTGGGTTAAAAGCATCATGAATAAAACGACTCATTAGCAATACAAGTGGTAGTGGGTGGCACCATATAGTCACTAACACTGTCAATATTAAAAATGTATGCTGTTTTGGAAAGAGCTACATACAGCAAAAATTAGTTACAATGAAAAACATAATCTGGAGAGATGTTTTAAAGGCTTTTTATGATATCATAGAAAATAATACTATATCAACAAATCAACATTTTCTGGCAAGTCCACTATATTATAATACAAACTTGGTTATAGGAGGTAAAACCTTCTTTATGAAAGAATGGTATGACAAGGGAATTTATCTTATAAATGACCTTTTTAACACTGATGGACATTTGTATTTCTTGGATGAATTTAGTACCATATATAAACTTAAAACAAATTTCATGACTTTAAATGCAATTATAGCATCAATTAAATCCATGGCAGGTAACAAGAAGATAATATACAGAGACATTACTCAGAAATTATTCGAACCAACACTGCCATTAAATATCACATCATTCTTAAAAACAACAAAAGGAAGTAAAGAATTTTACTCTATACTTAATATAAATACAGAACCACCTTCTTCTAAACTTAAATGGGAACAAAATTATAACATGGAACAAGAAACATGGAAGGAAATTTATATGGCACCTTTCAACCTCTAGTTCTACATTACAGTGGTTTCAACTTAGAATTGTCCATAGAATTTTACCTACAAGAAAATATTTGCATACCATAAATGCAATAGATAGCCCTCTGTGTCACACATGTCACCAGGAAGAAACATTGGTCCATTTGTTATGGTCTTGTCCTGATACACAGAACTTTTTACATCAAGTAAACAATTGGTTATACACTAAAAATGTTTTAATTCCATTCACTGAGGAGTTATTTATTTTTAACATTGGAAATAATATGTCTACAGCTGATCCCAGTGTAATACTTGAAATCAGGTACTATATATTTTCCTCTAAACGCCTAAATACACCACTATCTATAGCAGCCTTCACAAAACAGACATGTGTACTAGAACCTTTCTATCAAAACTGGCAAAAATACAAAGACATTTTCGAACCTTCCTAAACTAAACTTATTACAGAATGAGTTTCTGCAAAATTATGTAACTCATTGTATAAAATATTCACCAAATAATGGGATATCTGAATAAAAAGTGTTTACATAGGCCAATTTAGCTGAACCAAGACCGCATCACTTTTAAAGTTGATATCACTGTAATCAATCTCATATGTTTCCTGTTGTGAGGGGCTGCATGGGGGTTAACATACAGAGTAGGAAAACTTAGATCTTCACTATTTTTATTTTTTTTGCTATTGTTTAACATGCTAAAATACTTCCCCATAATAATAAAAATATTAACTGCATCTATTGCAACATGTAGTATAACTATTTGTTTACATTTTAATTGAATAATGATAATATGCTTGTACTTTGTGCTCATATGAATCTTCAGGAATTATTAAGATATATCATTATATTTGTAAGGTGTGCGGTGGGATGGTCCTCCCCGACTTTACGGGGAGAATAAACGGGTGAACGAAAAAAAAAACGTTACAGTGAAAGGAGTGTTTCTCAGTACTGGGTCATTGTCAGGTTAATGTGACCTTGATGACCTATTGATCCCAAAAGCAATAAGCTTCCACCTATCTTGAAGGGAAATATACCAATGAAGTTTCATATGGTGTTATGCTTTCAGAGTTATCTTTCAGAATGCATATTTTATTATATGGTCATAGCAACCTTGATTTTTGATCTCAATTATTTTCTGCTCTCACCAAGAGCAATGTACTTATGAAAAGAAGTATAAAAAGATCGGACAGGGAAAGTAGCATTCAAGGAGGACAGTAAACCACAAAACACAGAAACAAACACGCAAACAGACAAACAAGAAGGCAAAAGCAATAATAAATGCAAACGACATCACAAACACAAAAGGGTTGACAATAGGGCTACCGCCTTGGAACGGTCAGTGACAAAGTAGGCCACTGGGGGTTTAAACCGGTTCTAGGTTGCACCAAACCTCACACTTACCTTACTGTCATCTCATTAAAATAGGACAGTGTAAATAAAGAAATCCCCGCCATGATCTAATCTCTAACCAACAAGGCAGCATCAATAGGCAATATAAGTAAAACACAAATATGCTCGTGTAAATATAATACAAAAAAACAAAAGCCTAGAAAGCCATAATGAAGATACTCATTGACTTTGCAGAAGCCAGAGCAGTAAGAGAATAAACCATTAAGGGCACGACAAGAAAGATCATGGACAAACATCAAAAGCCACCGTCCCAATGGGCTTTAGGTAGGCGTCATCATAGGGTCCACAGCCTGTCCGGTCATCGTACAATTAAAGAGGAAAGCATAGTGGCGAACTGTAAAATGGTCCACCACCAAGCATGCAGTACGTTGCAAAATGATAGGGTCATAACCTCTTTTGATAAACTTTTTAACAAATTTAACAAAGATAGTATGAAAGTGATCATGACCTAGAATCTTACGAAGTTTATAAATCACATCACCATAGAAGTCAGGTTGTGATAGTCCTTGTGAAGTTTCATGAATGTGTGTTTCATGGTTTTGAAGTTATCGCACAAAATGCGTATTTACATATACGGTCATGGCGACTTTGACCATTGACCTACCAAGGATAGAAAACAACACATTTTCTCCTTTCCTCAAGGGCAATGTACCTATGAAAGTGTATGTGTGTGGTTGTTATGGTTAAGTTATCGCATAACTTTGCGTAACTGCTTATTGTCGGAAGAACTGACAGACAACCCCATACCATAATGTCCTCTTTTTCAAATAGGCGCATAAAAATGTGTTGTCGAAACATATCTAGGGAATATTTTAACCAATTCGGTAGAAACCTCAGTATATAGAGCACATTAAATATACGACATTGATGCAAAATTTATTACATCATGTGATAGAAGTAATCATTTCATTTACAATACAATAATTTCTGCAAAATGTAATGTCTTGATATAAAATAAACATATGGTTGTTTTACTCATATGATTTTGGTTGCACTTACAACACAAGTCGATACTGTAAATGTTGTTGTTAACACATGCTTTGATTGTCATCATTGTCAAAATTACCCTCTATCTTATTGAAGCAAACTCGAAAAAGGTTAAACTCAAGTTTGGTCTGATAAATCTCACTGAATACGATATGCAATACAATCTATATAAACCTTCTCAACAAATTGGGTGAAAAGCCAAAAGAGGTCAGAAATTATCATATATATATCATATACTAGTTAAACTTTGCCCTTTTCTACATTAGCATGGCAAATTAGTCTCCATAATACACGAGACAATTTTCCTGATTGCGAAACTTATCAAAGATCTAATTTTAACAAACCTGGTAAAAACCTGAACCTGTTTAATACCGCATTTCTCGGCGTATAATGCGCATGTGCAGACTTTCAGACCAAATTCCTCAGGAAAAAATCTTCTGATTTTGTATTGTACCGTAAACTGCGCACATAAATATGCAATCCGGCTAAAAATGAAAAATAAACAATTAGATGTTTTGGATACTGTACACCCCTTCTCCAAGCGCAAAACCTGAGTAAAAACGTGCACCTTATCTATCGACAAATACGGTATACACATTAACAAACTAAAATGTTGCATATATTTTTTCAATAATTAAGGGGAATAATGCTGTATCACATGTATAGATTTTGTCTATTGTCAAACAAAACGGGGTTAATCTCTAGTTAATACATCATAAGATCAATGTCAAACGTGTATTTCCTAACTGTTGTCTCCTGGATAACCGATGATCAGTTACAATCGATTAACCGGTACATCACTACCAAGGCGTAAGCTTGTTTGGCCTTTTCAATCCTGAGTTACCGTAACGCAATTTACAAGTTTGCAAATTTATTTATAGTTACTTGATGTTCATATTAATGTTTTTCCCACCAACTGCGAATGAAAAGACCAAATTAATTAAGTCACGCATATGACCAACTCCGTAACGAAACAGTTGTTGTAAATTAGTCTAATAATAACAGCTTTATATATACAATTATTTTAAGCTTAAATTATAGTTTATATATAATGGCAGTTTATACTGGGTTCTCTTTTTGTTGGATTGGAGAAATTTCAACAAACTATAAATAAAGTCTAATCGTTCACAGGAATTCCGTTGGAGGATTTCGGAGAAATAGATGAATGTTCGTAAATGTTTGTATTTTTTAGCGAACATTTTGCATCAGATCATGGACAGAAAGAGCTAAAATTATATCAACTAAACTAAAAGGGTGTTCCATGGAAAATATGTGGCGCCTGTCGTGTGCTTAATTGAGGAAGTACAACCTAATTATAAAGTTTGAAGACATGGTGTGCAATCCTTCATGAAGTATGGAGAATATATATTTTTTTATAATTGTTCATGTTTATGAAAAGGGGCATAAATTGGCATTGGATACTAGATAAGGAGGAACTGTATAAAGTTTTGTGGGTATAGGTCAATATTTTGCCAAGTTATGAGCTAGGTTAGGTTGCAGGTTACTGTCCTATGAAAAGGGTCATACATCTGCCAAAATGAAAGTCAGAGTTACTGTAGATCACATTATTTCCGCGTGATCTTAAGTTCGTGAATAATTGGGTCTCTTGACTTATTAGTGTGATTTTGAATTTGCATACAAGCAAAACGTAAATATTTCCTATAAATAATATATTTCTTTGCTGTTTGTTGTCGATTTTATCTTTATCCGGTAATTCGGACTACTTGCGCTAGCGGAGTCCTGTTTAGACGCCACACTTTAAACTAAATAAGTAACCACAACATATTTATTAACATTTATAATTCAAAAAAGTATTTTACAGGTATTAACATCATTTCTACTTTAAATCAAACCAATGTAAAGTAATCGGTAAGTATTAAGTCAAAACACTCATTTCGATATAACATTTCTTATCCGCGAGTTCTTGAATTCGTGAGACAGTGGATTTAGCGAAAATAAAACCCTCGCGAATAATAATGGATCTACAGTACTGGACATGTTTATGGCACTGATTAATTGATAAAGAATAACAGTATAAAGTTTAATGACCATATGTCAATATTTGCCAAGTTATGAGCCAGGATAGGTTGCTGGTTAAATGTTTATGAAAAAGGTGCATAAATATGTCAAAATGAAAGTCACACTCATATTATACATTTATATCGTATGCTTAAAAAAAGTATGAAAGGAGAAATTTGGAAATTTTGAAATCGGCGAACATGATAAATACAAACTAGATGGGTATTCCGAGGAACACGTGTCGCCTGTAAGCACTTTGTCAGTATAACATTTCTTTAGTAAGTTTTCGTGAAAAAAAATATAATGACCTTCAATGTGACCTTGACATTTATATTTTATTATGGTCATGTTGATGTTGTCATGACAAGTATATATTGAACGTTTTATAAAGAAATATTCAGACATGCGAAAGTTATAGCCAACTTCTATTTTTAAAAAGTCTGGAAGCACTCTATGCTTTCACGGCCTACCTCTTTGTCCATTTCTTCACTAAAGTTGATCAACGAGGAAGCCGACAACATTTTCATTCGTACAGATCCCTTGTATAACACTGCTTCCATAGTTCAAAGCTACACATAACATGTTCTCCGACCCCATATTGACAAGGAGTCTGATCACGTCAGGCATTTTTTAAAACTACTGTATATTAATAAAGGTATTGATTTCTTTGACATGCCTAGTATTTTTCGAGATACTCATGTAGTTGATTTTATTCCAAAATATTTCAAAAATTCCGAAAGTCCTGTAATTTGTTATAAGTATAAAAAGCCTATTAGAAATATTATTTTCAACTACAACAAAATAGTTTCTGACCTTGATATAGTACATAATACTCCTAAGGAAAGTGAATGCAACACATCAAAATTTTGCTATGCTCCAGTAGGTCATGTCATCATCGGTAATTTTGATATTGTTGATAAACAAATTCGGCATTTGTTTTCGAAAGGTCCTAAATATAGATTACCTTCAACTATTGATTTTTATGCCTGTCGTGCCCAGATCGCCCACTCCATGGTGTCGTAGAGAACATGCGGACCCAAACTCGCTTTCTACTTGGAAAAAGTCAATTTTTAAAATTATAGATACACGTATTAACTTTTATAATGCTAACCCCTCTTTACTTCCTCCGATACCTACGTTTTCCTTTCGTAATTTAAAATCGGGAATTCATGAATTTCATTTCGCCTGCATTACGTCAATGTTTTATCTCTGGAACTCGGCAGCACCAATTCGTATACTCCAGTTAATTCTACTGAGGATGATGTTGTTTCCGCACATATCACTCGGTGCACTACTTTCAAGGCTGGTGTAAACGATAGGCAAAATAAACTGCCTATTATGTACTGGATTCCTAAATTACATACAATTCCGTATAAGGCTCGCTTTATTTCGAATTCTAGTGCCTGCACCACAACAAGCATCTCCAAACTTATAACGTATTGTCTTACTGCCGTTAAAGAACACGTTGAACTACATTGTGATAAAACTTATGAAAACTATGGGATTAATTTATTATGGTCTATAAAAAATTCAGGATACGTTCTTGATAAAATGTTCAATAATTATCAAGTTTCACCAATAAGCACTTATGACTTCTCTACACTATATACAACCTTACCACAGCACCTTATTAAAGACAAGCTAATTTCTCTTATTCAAAAAACATTCGCTAGCGAAAATACTATATTTTTGGCCTGTAATAATATTAAAGCGTTTTTTACTAACGGCAGTTTAGACAATTATACTATGTGGACTTTCTATGAAGTTTGTGAAGCACTCATATTTCTATTAGATAATATTTTCGTCTGGTACGGATCCACCATTTTTAGACAAATTGTTGGTATCCCTATGGGTACGAACTGTGCACCATTTGTCGCAGATTTGTTTTTATTTTGCTATGAAAGAGATTTCATGTTGAGTCTTTCACCAGATACCCAGGCAGATGTTATTGAAGCCTTTAATGACACCTCTCGGTATCTGGATGACATATTGAACATTGACAACTCTTTCTTTCCAACTATGGTTAATAATATTTATCCTAAAGAACTTCTGCTTAACAAAGCTAATATATCTGATAATAACGCTTCTTTTCTTGATTTAGATCTTTCGATTGAAAGTGGTGAAATAATTATCAAAATCTATGACAAGAGAGTTGATTTTAATTTTGACATTGTTAATTATCCCCACTTGGATGGGGATGTTCCCCGAGAAACTTCTGATGGGGTGTATGTGTCTTAACTGATTCTTTTTTCAAGAGCTTGTACTCGAGCACTTTCATACTATCTTTGTTAAACTTGTTTAAAAGTTTATCAAAAGAGGTTATGACCCTATCATTTTGCAACGTACTGCATGCTTGGTGGTGGACCCTTTTACAGTTCGCCACTATGCTTTCCTCTTTAATTGTACGATGACCGGACAGGCTGTGGACCCTATGATGACGCCTACCTAAATCCCATTGGGACGGTGGCATTTGATGTTTGTCCATGATTCTTTCTTGTCGTGTCCTTAATGGTTTATTCTCTTACTGCTCTGGCTTCTTTAAAGTCATTGAGTACCTTCATTGTGGCTTTCTAGGCTATTGTTGTTGTTTTTGTATTATATTTACACGAGCATATTTGTGTTTTACTTATATTGCCTATTGATGCTGCCTTGTTGGTTAGAGATTAGATCATGGCGGGGATTTCTTTATTTACACTGTCCTGTTTTAATGGGATGAAGTAGGGTAAGTGTGAGGTTTGGTGCACCCTAGAACCGGTTTAAACCCCCAGTGGCCTACTTTGTCACTGACCGTTCCAAGGCGGTAGCCCTATTGTCAACCCTTTTGTGTTTGTGATGTCGTTTGCATTCATTATTGCTTTTGCCTTCTTGTATGTCTGTTTGCGTGTTTGTTTCTGTGTTTTGTGGTTTACTGTCCTCCTTGAATGCTACTTTCCCTGTCCGATCTTTTTATATTTCTCTTCTTGTGGACTTTAATATTCGTAATTTCTATATAACTAAAAAGCTACCCAATCAGGGTTACCGTTACCATAAACTTCGTAAAACCTTTGCAAATTTTATTATTGTAACCCTGATCTTCTTTCCAAATATAAAAGTAATTTAAGGTCTATTCTGCGACAAGGACTATCACAACCTGACTTCTATGGTGATGTGATTTATAAACTTCGTAAGATTCTTGGTCATGATCACTTTCATACTGTCTTTGTTAAATTTGTTAAGTTTATTAAAAGAGGTTATGGCCCTATCAGTTTGCAACGTACTGCATGCTTGGTGGTGGACCCTTTAACAGTTCGTCACTATGCTTTCCTCTTTAATTGTACGATGACCGGACAGGCTGTGGACCCTATGATGACGCCTACCTAAAGCCCATTGGGACGGTGGCATTTGATGTTTGTCCATGATTCTTTCTTGTCGTGCCCTTAATAGTTTATTCTCTTACTGCTCTGGCTTCTTCAATGTCACTGAGTACCTTCATTGTGGCTTTCTAGGCTATTGTTGTTTTTTTTGTATTATATTTACACGAGCATATTTGTGTTTTACTTATATTGCCTATTGATGCTGCCTTGTTGGTTAGAGATTAGATCATGGCGGGGATTTCTTTATTTACACTGTCCTGTTATAATGGGATGACAGTAGGGTAAGTGTGAGGTTTGGTTCACCCTAGAACCGGTTTAATCCCCCAGTGGCCTACTTTGTCACTGACCGTTCCAAGGCGGTAGCCCTATTGTCAACCCTTTTGTGTTTGTGATGTCGTTTGCATTCATTATTGCTTTTGCCTTCTTGTTTGTCTGTTTGCGTGTTTGTTTCTGTGTTTTGTGGTTTACTGTCCTCCTTGAATGCTACTTTCCCTGTCCGATCTTTTTATATTTCTCTTCTTGTGGACTTTAATATTCGTAATTTCTATATAACTAAAAAGCTACCCAATCAGGGTTACCGTTACCATAAACTTCGTAAAACCTTTGCAAAATTTTATTATTGTAACCCTGATCTTCTTTCCAAATATAAAAGTAATTTAAGGTCTCTTCTGCGACAAGGACTATCACAACCTGACTTCTATGGTGATGTGATTTATAAACTTCGTAAGATTCTTGGTCATGATAACTTACATACTATCTTTGTTAAATTTGTTAAGTTTATTAAAAGAGGTTATGGCCCTAACATTTTGCAACGTACTGCATGCTTTGTGGTGGACCCTTTTACAGTTCATCACTATGCTTTCCTCTTTAATTGTACGATGACCGGACAGGCTGTGGACCCTATGATGACGCCTACCTAAAGCCCATTAGGACGGTGGCATTTGATGTTTGTCCATGATTCTTTCTTGTTGTGCCCTTAATAGTTTATTCTCTTACTGCTCTGGCTTCTTCAAAGTCACTGAGTACCTTCATTGTGGCTTTCTAGGCTATTGTTTTTGTTTTTGTATTATATTTACACGAGCATATTTGTGTTTTACTTATATTGCCTATTGATGCTGCCTTGTTGGTTAGAGATTAGATCATGGCGGGGATTTCTTTATTTACACTGTCCTGTTATAATGGGATGACAGTAGGGTAAGTGTGAGGTTTGGTGCACCCTAGAACCGGTTTAAACCCCCAGTGGCCTACTTTGTCACTGACCGTTCCAAGGCGGTAGCCCTATTGTCAACCCTTTTGTGTTTGTGATGTCGTTTGCATTCATTATTGCTTTTGCCTTCTTGTTTGTCTGTTTGCGTGTTTGTTTCTGTGTTTTGTGGTTTACTGTCCTCCTTGAATGCTACTTTCCCTGTCCGATCTTTTTATATTTCTCTTCTTGTGGACTTTAATATTCGTAATTTCTGTATAACTAAAAAGCTACCCAATCAGGGTTACCGTTACCATAAACTTCGTAAAACCTTTGCAAAATTTTATTATTGTAACCCTGATCTTCTTTCCAAATATAAAAGTAATTTAAAATCTCTTCTGCGACAAGGACTATCACAACCTGACTTCTATGGTGATGTGATTTATAAACTTCGTAAGATTCTTGGTCATGATCACTTTCATACTATCTTTGTTAAATTTGTTAAGTTTATTTAAAGAGGTTATGGCCCTATCATTTTGCAACGTACTGCATGCTTGATGGTGGACCCTTTTACAGTTCGTCACTATGCTTTCCTCTTTAATTGTACGATGACCGGACAGGCTGTGGACCCTATGATGACGCCTACCTAAAGCCCATTGCGACGGTGGCGTTTGATTTTTGTCTATGATCTTTCTTGTCGTGCCCTTAATGGTGTATTCTGTTGTTGCTCTGGCTTCTACCAAGTCACTGAGTACCTTCATTGTGGCTTTCTAGGCTTTTGTTATTTTGTATTATATTTACACGAGCATATTTGTGTTTTACTTATATTGCCTATTGATGCTGCCTTGATGCTGCCTTGTTGGTTAGAGATTAGATCATGGCGGGGATTATTTATTTATACTGTCCTGGTTTAATGGGATGACAGTAGGGTTTGGTGCACCCTAGAACCGGTTTAAACCCCCAGTGGTCTACTTTGCCACTGACAGTTCCAAGGCGGTAGCCCTATTGTCAACCCTTTTGTGTTTGTGATGTCGTTTGCATTTCTTTTTACTTTTGCCTTCTTGTTTGTCTGTTTTCGTGTTTGTTTCTGTGTTTTGTGGTTGACTCTCCTCCTTGAATGCTGCTTTCCCTGTCCGAACTTTTTATATTTATTTCAAGTTTTCGTGAAGAGAAAAACGAGTATGTAAAGACACATTTCCCAGCTAATTTTAGTCGTTGAAAAGTCATGGATAGCATGCTTTTTAACTGCTTACTTCTCGCTGACTGATTACCACAGAGACATTATATTGAGGCCCCATCACAGTTTTTTTCTTTTCATTTACTATTACCTTAGTTTTTGATATAAGATATATTGTAACTAAAAAAACCACTAGATTGTTTATTATGGGGGAGAATATAGTCGCCGCTTTTTCCGTCCGTCCGTATGTGCGTCCGTGCCTCCGAGCATAACTCAAAAAGTATGCTTGATTAATGTTCCTGTGAATGATAAGGATAATGAGACGGAGTGCAGTTCATAGGAACCATAACTCTAGCTTCACTACTTTTTTAATTATCTCCCCTTTTTGAAAAATCTTATCCGGAGCATAATAGAGTTCCGTACGGATTCATTTTGAATAAGGAAAGGTTATGAATGAATGAATATAAATACACTTAAAGGAAGCAGAACAGGAAATGTTCTAATCTGACCACAGAGTCACGATTTGAACAAACTTGGTAGATGACCATAACCTTAAGGTAAATGCAAAATATTAAACCTCTGGCTATTGTAGTTTCAGAGATGAATATTGTTGAAGTGTTTCCCTATATAAGTCTATGTTTAATATGTGACCACTGGGGCGGGTCCAAATTTGACCTCAGGGTCACCATTAGAACAAACTAGTTAGAAGACCATAAGACGATGTTACATGCAAAATATCACAGCTCTTTATCTTGTATTTTTGCAGACGATTTTTTAAGATTTGCTAAATGAAACGGATAAGCCCCATTGCGGGGGGCATTTATGACCTCAGGTGCACCATTCGAACAAACATATATTGATGCTTCACATAAACTTGGGGTTGTCCGTGGTCGAGTGGTCTCAGACTTGAAATCACATGTCCCTCACCGCTGTGGGTTCGATTCCCCATGGGGCCAGGACTGTTAAGTATGAGTATCAAGCTATCCAGCTTGCTTGCGGAACGTCGGTGGTTCTACTCAGGTGCGCGCCCGTGCACGAAAAAAATGCCCGGGTTTGCACCTGGGGTCTTTCTCCACCAATAAAAAGCTGAAATGTCGCCAAATGACCTTAGCTGTTGGTGCAACTATATAATCCAGTTTAATGAATTCATATAAGATTTGATTGAATTCCGACAAACGGTTTCTGAGAAAAAGTCGTCAGAAGCAAAAGATAACGACGACGACGGACGACGGACAGACAACGGACGGACGACGGACGAAGAGTGATTCCAAAACATCACATTGAGCCTTCGGCTCAGGTGATCAAAAACACTGACAGATGACAACGATTTTCGAATTTTGAAGTCCCGATGAGTTTCTTGCATTTGAGATTTACTAAAAAATGGCAGAGAAGTAATTGATAATAGAGTATATTGTGCTAAAAATACAAAAACTATTTATTGTTAACACGGGTCTTTTAAAAAAAATCCATACATAGTTGTTTTAACATATATACAAGTGCACATAAAATGCAAAACGGTTATAATTTTTACTACATTATTACCGTATACACTCTTTATGGGACGGGCCTCATCCTTTGACAAAAAACTAATAATCTCAATTTTCTTGTGCAAATGTATTTCTTACAGCGATTTACAGTTACCTATAGAAATTCTCCCCCCCCACCCCCCCCCCCCCCCCCCACCCCCAAATACAATAGGCTCGAAATGTGTCTTTAACCCATATAATTACCTTCAGTTTGACGTTGACCTTTATATTCTAGTATGGTCATGTTGACGTTTTCATGAAAAGTATATATTGAAAGTTTGATGAAGAAATATCAAGAAATGAGAAATTTATAGCCAACGTTAAGTTTTTGTGACGGACTGACTGACGGACCGACGACAAAGTGATCCCTATGTATCGCTTTTTCTTTTCGAAAAGGCGAATAAACAATATTGCAGTCTTTGATTGAGACTGTTTATGAACGGTAGTGAAAAGTGCTTGCTATCGTTCACGCCCCTCTAGCCCTGGGTTGAGCAGAACTCAATATTTAAAATGCCAATAGTACATAAATTTGAGCTATCCCGAAGATGGTATGCATATGACGGTGAACATGGAACCTTCAATGAGGTGTTTTAACACCATTACATGGCCATCGGCATATGGTCCCAGTTTCTAACAAAACGCGTTGCCCTAAAACGAGAAAACAATGGACGAAATTAACAAAATGGAATTTAGCTTGGAGCAGAGAATACGAAGCCTGCGTATCACAGGTAACAGTCATAAGGCTCAATTAAATCATGTTTTGTAATGTTTAATTTATTTAGAAATTAAACGTTACAAAGAATGATTTAGAAAACAATATAATTGAATATGATTATATATTATGCAATTATATTTAATGCTTAAATCATGTTTTGTAACGTTTGATTTATTTAGAAATAAACGTTTCAAAAAAATATTTGGTAAAACATATAAATGCATATATATATATATAGTACGCGTAAATTTATATCTTAAATTTTTTTTTGTAACGTTTAATTTCTAAATAAATATATACGTATATACACATCACTTGTATATTAAACTTAATTATTAATTACATTATCATATCTTACTAAAACAAAAACAATCGCCTGTTCTATCATATTAAACTGTTGAACGTGTATAACATTTTTTTGGAAATGTATCTATCAATTTAGTTTATCAGGGGCCTAAAGTAGTATACTTGCTTATTTTTATAAAAGAATTATGAAGTGGATTTTTTTCCACCATAGTTGTACAAATGTTTAATTAGTGGTGCGCTGTATAACTGATATACCGGTATACTGTGATACAAACTCAAAATAATACATATACTTAACACGATTCTTAAATACCCAGTTGTATAATTGTTATAATTTATTTCTATGAAAACACATCGACTTGAAGGCATTAAAATGTGTTTATTCTATAAGAGCAGACGATTTAAACTCGTTATTTTGCAGTTCTACCGTAACTCTAATCAAGCGTGAATTAAAGTCATAAAAAAGAAATATAAAAAGATCGGACAGGGAAAGTAGCATTCAAGGAGGACAGTCAACCACAAAACACAGAAACAAACACGCAAACAGACAAACAAGAAGGCGAAAGTAAAAAGAAATGCAAACGACATCACAAACACAAAAGGGTTGACAATATGGCTTACAATGAGAATATTATTGACATATTCTTAGGTGGGTACTTAGAAATTTTGACTCGTTTACTGTGATACGCTCTTAACATAATGATACAATAAATTCCGAAGCAGTCCGCTAAAGCTTGGTAAATCTCCTTGTTTCGATTGATTGCACATGTAAAGGTAAGCTTTTGTTGACACTCAATAGTACAGTGACCCAGTGCAGTTTGTTGTGTCCAGGTAGTTTCTGGAATGTTTCGGTTTATTTTTAGACGCGATTCAGAACAAGGCCCCACGCGATAAATACTGGTTCTCAATTACGCTATACAGGATAATCTAGCTGTGCATCAATAGTACAGGGACCCAGTGCAGTTTATCGAGTACAGAATGATACGTTGTGGAATGTTTCGATTTATTTTGAGACGTGATTCAGAATTAGGTGTAATTAATGGACTTTGAATATGCTATACATGGATATCTCCGTAATATGTTATTTATAAAATAAACCTAACAGGAGCAACACCACACCATAAACCACTAATAGAGCAGTTTCAAGTGCCAGTGACAACATTAAGTGCACCATGAATTTTAGAACTAATAAGCTGATTACATAACAGGGGCAACACCACATCATAAACCATTAATAGAGCAGTATCAAGTGCCAATTACAGCATGTGGTACTAAATCAAATGCCAGTAGTTATCACTTCAACAATTACAGATATTAAATTGTTTAATATGTTTGCACTGACAGCAGCTGAGATCATTGAAAAACACAACAACATTTATAAGCTTTTACTTACAAAAGAAAAGAAATGTGAAACAATGTTGAAGTTGTTTAACAGTTTTGAGGAATTCAAAATGTTATTAAGGAAGTATTTAGTGTTTGAACAAGTTCCGTATTGCCCTTAAACATATTTCAGGTCTTTATCACTGGATTTCCAAATTTATAACATAAAAAAGGCAATAATTATGCCTAAAGCATATCAGAGGTTCAGTTCTTTGGCTTTTATGAAACTAAAGTACCATTCCCAAGTTGCATTTAGAAACTAATATAACCTGCCAAATAACGGAAAAATTACACTTCAAAACCATTTATCAAAACTCTATCCAGGTATTCAGGTCATATACTAATGTATATGTGACGATTAAAAGTATAGAATTTTTCTTAAAATACCCATGACTGAATACCGGTATGCGTAAAATGAATTAACTACCAGCTTTTTAGTCAAAATTGTCCGCATTTTCGAACAAAAAGTCATAAAATTTTATTTTAAAGCGTTCACAGTCCGTAACCATCAAGTGTACGCAACACACGACTAAACTGCATGGGTTTGTTTGCATATTGTATACTCCAATCAATTAATGCAGATTGTCGTCATGTATGATTAGAGTATATGATATTTGACTGCCCAGTGTCTCCGTGTTTTTAAGTGTATGTGTCTTGTTTTTAAGAGTATCACTTTTAGGTACCGAAACTTGCGTGTTTTTGAACGTCAAGCTGTTGTCTGTCTGTCCCCAAAACTGGATTCTGTGATCGTGGGTTAACACCTTGAGAAAATTTCTTGATTTTTTTAAAAGATGTTCAACGAGGGTAATAAGGGAGTTATGCACATGTAAAAATAAATCAATAGTTCAAATATTAAAACAAAAGTACAGATGAAATAAGGGCAATGAGGAGCTATGCATTTGTAAAATATTTCCACTAGTCTAGGATCCCATATGGTTTTCTGGTGGCTATTTGTTTTCCGTGTCCAAAACTGGATATTGCAATTGCAGATTAACGCCTTGAGATATTTTCTTGATATTTTACAGGTGTATTAAGGACAATGAGTTGGATGAAAAATGTCCGCTTGTGATCCAATATTGCCATTGTCTTTTCATTATTAGACTACTGGATCTTGTGATTGTGGATTACACCTCATTATTTTAAGGAATTTATACAGGTGGTTAAAGGGCATTGAGGGGAAATAGAACAGGGTTCAAATTTCAAGATTCTCTTATTTACTTGCTAAATGCAAGTAGATTTTTGCAGATTGCGAGTAGAACATATTATCACTTGCTACATTTTGTTCAAGTAAAAAAGAAACCCGCTAGGTCTCAGTCTACATTTATGCACCGAACATATTTATCTAAGTTTGTTAAATAGGTGGACATAAGTAAGTACAATTATTTATTTTCTTATTTGTAGGCATGACATTAGTTGTCACTTCTTGTTAATCAGCTCAGGGCGAAATCGTGTATTTAAGCCATCAAATTAACGCAGGACATCCATTTCACATTATTTCTACCACTGCTGAAGAGTGTCTAGGTCTCTTTGGAGTGTGCTGCTGTATGTGGTAGTGGTGACTGGTACCTTAGGTTCACCTTCACCTTCATAGATAACATACATATTCTCGAATATATTGCCAAATGTTGACCCCCACCCCAGAACCACCACTGCCACAAACATGTGCTTACATGTATACTTACTGAAATTATACTGTTACTAGGCATAGAGAAAAGTAGCTAGTTTGTTGTGTCACCTGCTTACATGACATACACTTAGGGGTCACTTTTTCTGTCGTCGTTGTCCATCACACTTTAACCTGCAATATAACCTTGGCCATAACTTGAAAAGAAGTTGACCTATGTTCATAAAACTTGACACACGTCTCCATTTTACCTCAAGGAATGTAGTTAAACATGTCCAATAACTCAGACTTTCATTTTAGACAGATTTATGCCCTTTTTTTATAAAACGTTAACCTGCAACTTAACCAAGCTCATAACTGGCCATAACTTAAAAAGTGTTCGACCACACATATTCATCTTACCCCAATAACTAAGGTTGCAACAATTAATCGAGATACGAATATATCGCGATACTTTCTCTCATGAAACACGTATCGTATCGTGAGGCCTGTATCGCGATACAGTTATGTTTCACAAATAAGCATAAACTTGCTCTTATTAACAAAAATAATCTCACAATTAATGGTAGAAGTTATCTTTCTTTTGTTTTTCAGCTCTACTGATCAAAGATCAGCAGAGTTTATGCCGTGGTGCGGCGTCCGTCTGTCTGTCCCTCCGTAAACTTTTTTTGTAACGACTACAACTCTGAAATTACTAGGTGGATTTTGATGAAACTTTACAGAAATGTTGCGATCCTAGCAAAAAATTCTCGTTGATGTGAAATCAAATATGGCCGTCAAAGCTTTTTGAAAAAACAAGTTTGTAGCGACTACTTTTTGAAAACAATAAGTGATATTGCTATGGGACTTTTTCTAAAATGATCAACATGACATGATGTTGGTCCTCATTGAAAATCATTTTGATTCGACATTAAACATGACTGCCAGCGACCATCTTTTTTTACACAAAGTTATATAGTAAACATTTGTAGCGACTACCACTCTGAAACTTCTTGACCGATTTTCCTGAAACTTCACAGGAATGTTGCTCTTGATGTCTAGTTGATCCTAGTAAAATTTCAGGTCGTGACGGAAATTTAAGATGGCCGCCACGGCTAAAAATATATTTTTACAAAACAAGTTTGTAACGACTATTTCTTGAAAACTATAAGTGATATTGATATGGGACTTTTTTTAAAATGATCAGCATGACATGATGATGTTCCTTGTTAACAATATTTTTGATTCGACATTAAACATGGCTGCCAGCGGCCATCTTTGTTTACATATAGTTATATGGTAAAAACTTGTAGCGACTACTCTGAAACTCCTTGACGGAATTTCATGGAACTAAACAGGAATGTTTCTCTTGAATGTCTAGTTGATCCTACCAAATTTTTTTAGCGACAACTGCTTGAGAACTGTAAGTAGTATTGATACATGTATGTGACTTTTTCGAAAATGATCAGCATGACATGATGTTGGTCTTGTCGAAAATCATTTTGATTCTACATTAAACATAGCTACTACTTGACGGATTTTCATGAAACTTCACAGGACTATTGCTCTTGATATCTAGTTGATATCCTAGCTTAATTTCAGGTTGGCCGGAAATTCAAGATGGCGTCAGCTTAAAATAGAGAGATTTTTAAAAATAAGTTTGTAGCGACTACTTCTTGAAAAACCTAAGTGATAATGATATGGGACTTTTTCTAAAATTATCAGCATGCATGATGTTTGTCCTTGTTGAAAATCATTTTGATTCGACATTGAACATGGCTGCCATAGTAAAAACTTGTAGCAACTACTCCTCTGAAACTACGGATTTTCTCTTGGATCATGAATGTTGCTCTTTATATCTAGCTGATCCTTGCAAAATGTAAAGTTTGCCAGAAACTCAAGATGGCCGCCATAGCTATAAATAGATTTTGAATATACAACTTTGCAGCCACTACTTCTCAAATTGATGTGGAAACTTAACTAAAATGACTGGCATGACATGTACGAGGGCTGATCAATAAATAACGAGAAAATGCTAATATCTTTGTTATGATCATATCGATCTTACTCAAACTTTAGCCGGAAGTAGTTACTTATATTAGCAATGTATCGCTAATTATTCAGGATTGTAATGACATAATGCTAAAAACTACGGTTGCTACGGCAACGCTCAATATGCTTAGGCGGGGCATTTTGCAGGTTTTTTACCATTTTCACGCAATTTTAAACCCTTACATTTTTCATACTAGCAATTGTAATTTGATGAAAATTGTTAAGTATGGTCAATTAAGACTCGCCGTACTTGTGATGACGTCATACACGGGTTGTGACGTCATGCGTTACGTCACGCACGTGTTACCGTTCCATGGTGACAAAAATGGCGGAAGACCAAAGGTTCGCGATAAAAAATTTAGTTTTGAAGAAAACAAGTAAAAATTAAGTTGTTCGTGAGATTCAGTGTACTTTTGGTGAGCGTGCCATATCAAAAGCTAGGATTTATGTATGGTATGACAGATTCAACAATGGATGGGAAAAGGCTAGTGTTCCACCGCGAAGTGGGCGTAAAGTGACGTCGATGAATGATAAGAACGTTCAAAGAGTAAAATATGTCATCAACAGCGACAGGCGGTTAACTGTCAGAGAAATATGTGATAAACTGAACTTGTCATATGGAACTGTCCATACAATCTTGAATAAAAAGTTAAATATGAGAAAAGTGGCAGCACGTTGGATTCCAAAACTGTTAAATAGTGAACAAAAGAAAAGTCGAGTTGAAGCTGCTAGGGCTGGCGTGGCGCAGTCGGTAGCGCGGCGGATTTGTAACCGGAGGCCCCGGTTTCAGTCCTCCGTGGTGCCACTGAGTTCCGTCGGTGTGTTCTTGGGCAAGACACTTTACCTTAGCCTCGTCCGTCGGATGGGGTCGTAAACCGGGCGGTCCCATGTATCGGTCTATCTTCCGAGCACGTTAAAGAACCATAGGATTCTATTCGATAATAAGAGTAGGGCAGGTTCCCGGATTCCTATTTATCCTTCGCCTCTCTCTGGGGCGACTCTAAATGACCTATACTGTGTTGATGAGCCGTTAAACAACATTCATGCATCAATACCACACACTAGGAGAAGCATTCATCAACAGTATAGTGGCAGTAGATGAAACATGGATACCGCTGTTCGACCCTGAAACAAAACAAGCTTCATGTGTTTGGAAAACACCAGCTTCTCCGTCGCCGCAGAAGGCAAAGGTCTGCCGGTCGCAGAAGAAGCAAATGTTTATCGTCTTCTACGACGTGGAAGGCGTTGTTCTGACACATGCAGTGCCCATAGGACAGACAATTAATTCAGCCTATTATAAAAAGGTTAGTAGTTTGAAATTTTAATCTTATTAAATATATTATTTATTGATAAAGAATTGTGATTTCATAGAACCCATTTACATGTAGAAACTTTTTTTCTGTTTTCAGGTTCTTAGTCGACACTTCCTGAGAGCCATGCGTCGGAAACACCCGGGGAAGTTGGACAATTTCATCCTGCACCATGACAATGCGCCACCTCACACATCGAAAGCGACCACAATTCACATAGAACATTTAGGAATTAATATGTTAGATCATACTCCCTATTCGCCGGACTTGTCACCAAATGACTTTTACCTTTTTCCGACATTGAAACGGGATTTGCGGGGCGTAAAAATGAATTCATTTTCAGAACTCCGTACGAAAGTGTTGAATGTTCTGTACGAAATTCCTAAGGATGACTATCGTGATTCACTTTTCAACTGGGTATCCCGTTGGCAAAATGTATACATTTTAAAGTAGAGTATTTTGAAATTTTTGAAAAAATATGTGATTGTACCCCCCACAGTAGGGCATATTGGGTGTGATCGTCAGGTTGATAAACGTTCAACTCAGATTTGACGTTGCCCCGCCTACGGGTTTCATAGGTCGGCAAAAATGTTCTAAAAAATTCATTTTTCAATATATTTGCACACAATTTCGTAAGTTTTCTCCTTATATATGTATTTACCACTATATAAAATATTTCTGGAAAAAAATGAGTAATAACAAAGTTATAAGCATTTTCTCGATATTTATTGATCAACCCTCGTAGTTGGTCCTAAACTAAATTCTCTTTAGATCATATGTCAAACATGGCAGCCAGCTGTGGTATTCCAACCACATAGACTAGAGACATGATATATTCCAGTAATATAGCAAAACGTGATAGTCCTGCCACAAGAGAACAGATATTCCAACCACATAGATGCCTGAAATATTCCAAACACATATAAACTAGATATGTTCCAACTACATATAGACCTGTGATAAGCCAACTATATATATATATAGATACATGATAATATAATACCATTGCATGAAGACGAGTTAATTGAACCGCATACAGATCTGATACAATACAACCAGATGGTGGCATAATAAATTCCAACCGCATAAAGACATGATATATTACAACCACATGGAGACAAGAAAGACATATTCCAACCGCAGAGAGTTGAGATAAGCCCCCAGGATAGACATGCTAATATATGTCCATTACATCGAGACAATATGTGTTATTCGAACCACATGTAACCCAATGTATTCACAACCACATGGAGACAGATAGTCCAACCATATATTCCAACAACATTGGAGACAAGAGATATTCAAACCACATCGACTGGAGATAAGCATAGAGACATGATGATATATTTCCAATGCCTGAATACAGTCAGTGTTATTCGAACCACATATAGAGCTGATGTATTCCAACCATATGGAGACAGATATTTCAACCACATATTTCACCACATGGAGACGAGAGATATTCCAACCTCAGAGACTTGAGATAAGCCATCAGCACAGAGACAATCATATATTTGCAATACATGAAGACAATCTGTGTTGTTCAAGCGACATATATACCCGACCACAACCACATGAAAACAGATATTCCAACCACATAGAGATCTATATACTAACCACATGGAGACAAGAAAAATTTCAACCACATACAATCTAGGGCTGAGTATTGCCAGTCAAATAATAACAATTTGGGAGAATTTTCCCATTTTCTTTTGAGAAAGTTTTTATTTCATTAAATTATAAGCATAAAGGCATGTATAATTGTCAATACTGCAATGGAAGATGTTTCGAGGTTTTGAAATGCTGTTTTAGCTATTAAAAAAAATCCCATGCCAAATTACAATATTCGGAAACTTTTTCAATGGGAAAATATCAAAGTGCTCTTATCGCTGTAAAACTTCGTCATATGTATGACCATAAATATGAAAGCCGCATACTACTTTGACATCATATTGGAAGATACTACGTTTTATTTTCCCCATGGGACTACTGTCCAAATCCTTTCCCATGGGACAATATGACCTCCCATCGGAAAACAGGCTTTTCCCATGGGAGAGGTCAACTTCGCGTCAAATTTCTCGGAAAAAAATTAAGTTCGCCGATGAAATATAATACATTTTACAATCATTTGATATGTACTTTATTTTACTTTATGTACGCGGAAGCGCCCTAGCTTATTCGGAATTACTTGTTGTTTTTGCCAAAAAACGGCACGGCTAAAGAAACGGCGGCTGTTATATGCCGATTTAAAGTATAGATTTGTTCATGGGTTCTTGAAATACCCGTGATTGAATATGCGTAAATGTATTATGAGTTGGTCACCAACTCGGACAACTGGCATGCCTCCAGCTCCACCATTTTCCTCCAGCAGGAAGACCACCACTGGCAACCAGTGTGATCCAGCCTATGTGGTCGGTTAAAAGCTCACAAATTGTTATTTTGTTATGTTGTTGTTGTTATGTTATTATGTACCTTGCCGACTGTAGATTAATAGTTCAGCACCCCTTTACTTGTGAATATACATTTCTCGCAGCTAGATGGGCTGGTATGGCTCAGTTGATAGTGCGGTTGACTTAAAACTGGAGGATCCGGTTTCAAGACCCACAGGCGTCAATGAGTTTCATCGGTTCTTGGGCAACACACTTTCCCTTAGCACGTCCGTCTGAACGGAATATAATCAGGGCGGTCTTGTGTATCGGGGTGTCTTCTCCGAGTATCTATCCTATGAGTAACAAACACTGACATCTAATCATTAGTAAGAGTAGGGCATGTTTCCAGATTCCTATGTATCATTATTATTATATTTTTAAGGCGTAGAGGCATCAGTGCGGATTATAAACTGGGGTATGGATCGGTGAAAAACAATTCAAGAGATCTGGAATATATATCTAGTATCACAAGAAATTAATTAAAAAGTTACTTAAAACAATCATTTTACTGTACATTTATTATTTTATTTCATCTATTAATTTAGAAACAAAAATCTTTAACATCATCGATAATCCAATTGATTTGATATGCATGCTGGTAAAGTCGGAATCTTCTAATTTTCCAATTGAATTAACTAATTATCAAACAGTAATTGACTGATCCCATTCTAATGCTATAAAAGGATAGACAGAAGGAGAGATCACCTGCTCAATCTTACCCTTCAGAGTGTGCAGCATACATGTATTTTTAACTATATACATACACTAAGAGAATATCGAGGGTTTATTAAACTATTGTATCTCCTTCCTTATTCATATTATTCATATTTAGTTACACTAGTTTTGCACTGACCCCTCAATATATTCTTACGTCACTGATATACTATAACACTATATATTTTCTTCTGTGTATCTTTCTATCGCAATAGAAGCCTAAGGATTTTTTACCAATTCAAATCCTGCCATTATCAAACATCGTATATACCGTCATGGCGAACAAATCTAACTTTTCATAAGCCGTGATCAGTTAAATGTCCAATCACTAGAGGCATATAATGTAATTAAGTGTGTGTATAGTTCTAAGGATTATAGTACCTCCACCTTTTAACCATTATGACGTCCTTAATGTATAGGTATAATCAAGTCTGGACTGATTTAAGTAATTAACCAATATTAATCTAATAATATACCAGTAAGGGTGCGAACAAATCAGTATGCAAACACGCGTCATCTCGGCATCTGTGTATTTCACTGACAAAAAGTGTCTGCAGCATGGAAACAGTGTTTAGTCCAGTTTGGAAGCTATTGACCTAGTTATCGATCGATATTACCTGAGGCACAGTAACTTTCCACGACTGCAAAAACATTAATAATAATTAGAAGAAAAAGAAAGAAATGTCAAAACGTTATTGTATACAACAGAAAAATCTATGATATTTTAAGGTGTCAAGCTATCTCGGCCTAAACAACAAATCACGGCAACGTGTTGCAGAAGTTAAGGGATCGCAGAACCACTACGCAATAAATGGCTGGGGAAAGCCCTGTATATATGGGCGGGGTGTATGATCAGATCATTGACAGATGATACCAATACAAGTCAAGTGATTGCATTATATTTAGTTCTAGATGAAGAAGAGGTGAAACTCTTATAAATTAAGTAAAGCACGCGTTTGAAGGGAACCACCATTATGTTTACCTCAGTATGAATACATTATTAAATCAGGCATCTACTAGTATATGAATACTCCCTGATAAAATAAATAAATTTGTACCGCATATTCGTCACTTGCCAGCAGTCGCCATATTGTTGATCTTATAACTGAGGAGCTCGCTGCCGCTGTCGTTTCTTGAAAATAGTTCAATATGGCGTCGAGTACTCTCCGAGTCGTATTCCCGAATGACAGAATCCGACGAGTAAGTTCCGATTGGCTTAAGACGGTAAAAGGTGTTGCAATTTACATTACCCCTCATGAACAAACTCAATAAAACCGAGTCTGCTACTTGTATCTCTTGCTTATGTTTGTTGCTTCCAAGGCATCCACGTTTCAGTAGTTAGTGACACTCACACTAGCGTTTGTTTAGTGCTGTATGGCGGACGTAAAAAGTCGCCCCGACTGCAAATCAGTAGTGTTATTATTACTTACTTGTCCTTTAAGATCGATCATCAAGCCCAATATTTGTGGTTTTAAAGCAGAATTTCGCTTAAGCCGGTGTTAGGAGGCGTGGGAGGTGTTGCACTATACATTTCTCCTCATGAACAGACTCACTGAAACATAGTCTGCTAATTTTATCTCTTGCCTGTGTTTGTTGATTCCAAGGGATCCACTTTTCAGTATTAATTGACATTCACACTAGCGTTTTTTCTGTGCTTTGGTGGCCGTAAAAGTTCGCCCCGGCTGAAAATCGGTAGTGTTATTACTTACTCATATTTGGGATCATCAAGCCCAATATGTATTGCTTTAAAGTAGAATATCGCTTAAGCCGGTGCTAGAGCTTGAGAGGTGTTGCACTTATATTCTATAAGTTTGATGCAATTTTACTCAAAGTTATTTAGTTTTTTATGAGAAATAAATTGGTCCGTAGACTAGTTCATTTATCCAGCAATGACAGACTAGACATTATTTCTAAATAAGATACGCCATTTTATCACATCATCCAAATATCGAAGTATACCATGTTTTTTCATGGGTTTTTTAATGATTTTCTTAATATACTGATATTTCAAAAGAAACACTGCGAATTATCTCCAAACATGGAATGAACTGATATTTCAAAGGAACACTGTGAAACAACAATAGCACGTACTGACTGATATGTCAAAGGAACATAACGAATGTATTATTCATCCGAATGTACCACATGTTTCAATTTACAATGCACCAGTATTCTTTTCATAAATATCATGCGTGTATTGAAGGTAACTGGCATATAAATGTATTGTCGTGATTTACTATCTTGTTCTTTTGTTGCTTTGGCTTCATACCAAGTAATTGTGGTGTCGCATAGTTTCCTGCTATGTATCCTGCTAACTGTTGATTGTTTTGAGTGCGTGTGGACTGCGTTCTGTGAAGCTGCATTTCCGGTTTGGCGTTTGTATTAGTCTCGGCATGCCAAGACCGTATCATGCATATGTCTTACTTACAGGTCTGGGCAGATTAGGCCAATTAAAGCGTCCAATTTATTCACGCGCATAAAGACGATGTTTGCGCGACGTCATGTTGTAAATAAACGTACAACGTCAATAGTTAATGCACCACTTAAATTTTTATTTTGCTTCTCATAAGTTAAAAATAAGAAATTAATATTAAATTAACTTGAAAATATTTTTTTGAAAGTCTCGTAGAATCTCTCAAAATCTCGCCAGAATCGCCCCAAATTTTATATTTTTTATTTTCCATTTTTTTCCTATTTCCCCTAGGCCCTGGTTTAGATTCGCATAGCATAGCGTAACGAAGAATTTCCAGAATTCAGAAGCGGGCCGGGTGACCGAGGCTACGTTTAACATTTGTTAAAGCTATAGGCTATCTTTAGGTTAGTGGCAACACTAAGATTAACAAATGTAAAAGCTGCCAAGTCATCGGCATTATAAATGATGTAACCTATACTTGACAATTCAAAGCAATGGATTATGCATTTTTGAATTTAATTAATCATCATCCAAGGTCATTTAAATAAATACCAAAGTAATAGTTTTGTTGGATGTTTGCGTTTATGTCTGGGACAGAAAGTTATAGAAAATTCTATGACAGTATAGGACAGTATATAACAAGACTTTGCGAGATTGATTTTGTTCAGTGGTTCAGTATAAAGTTAAATTAAAAAAGACCTTGTGAAATCATATTGTGAGAGGATTCATATTAAAAGTTATTGTTATTACAAATGATTGTGCTCATCTATTCTACAAGTGACATTAGAGTATTTAAAGGTTGTGGAGAACTAAACCAGGAAAGACTTTACATAAATTTGGATTAAAGGGACACTTGACAATTTCGATTAAAGTGACATTTTGCAATATCGATTAAAGGGATACTTGGCAATATTATGAGGAATTTATGCTAAAAAATGGATGTTAAAAGAATACTAGATCTAATGTATTGCATTATGTAAGTGAATGGTTTGCATTGTACTATATGAATGAATTTGTTGATTATAAATGTTTTTGTTGCTATTTTGCTTTTCCTTTCTTATTATGCTTTACCTGTAACACAAAAGTATTCGGTTATATCACGCGTACGACGGTATCCACTTGCAGCAGTAAGCTCAGTGCTCAACTTTATAGTGCTGCCCACATGATACCCTGTCCAGTCCTATTATACTGACACCTGGCCGAACAGTATTAGAACGATCCTTTATATCTGAATGTCAACCAAGGGAGCTACATGTAATACTGCCATTATTTTACGAAATGTTTTGGTCTAACCGGCCCGGGATAAACATACGACCTCCCGCGTGCGAGAGGGACCCTCTACCACTAAGATACCGCCGCAGTTTTGAGGTCATAATTATACATGAACCACATTTTATTGCATACGCATTTACAAACTCCGTTTACTTTCAATATAACAGGAAACGTCAATATTCGCTCATGTTGACGTGTGTTAAAGTCATATTGAGTGTGTAATGTTTACTCGTTCGTTATTGGCGCTATTTTCTGTTCATGTTAAAGAAAGTATGTAATGTGATGTAAACAATTTTGATGTCACTGTGCAAATTCCCGAGATGTAATGGCAATATGTTTGTTTCAAATAAATGTTTTGGGTGAAAATTAAATAAAAAAACGTATTTTATTGTTCTAATTTGAAAATGCGAAAACAATAAAAAGGTTATATTCGGATATATGCACAGTTACTTTTCTATTCCGTCAGGTGCACCTCGTTTGATGACGTCTGCACCTCTTTTGATGACGTCAGGGTATATTTGATGACGTCTGGGTATTTTTCAACGGAAAGAAATGGGGGAAAATGTAAATTAAATCATTTTAAACGATCACCATGATCGGCACAGCCTCGGGTTTCATTTTTTAATCAGCCTCACCTGATAAACTGGATGTGATCAGGCACTAACATGATATTCTCTATATATTAACCTATAATTATTATAGCTGAATAATCTGAGTAAAGCCATACCTGCCAAGCCGTGTTCTAATTAGGATGAGTGATTCTTCAAAAGTTTTGAACACAACGTTTTGAGACCCTGTATTGCTCTACTGGTTACGTGGAAATAAAAAATGATGACGTCAATGATGTGGAATAATTGTCTGAAACGTCAATGGCCAACTTAAAGTCCTGCACTACTTGGATGATATAGGTTCAGTACAAGTAACCTTAAAATGCTTTTGTGATAGAATGTTTGAATAACTTTGATGACTTATAGTATGTGTGGGCTGGGGGTTAGAAGGGTGTTTACTAGTTTGATATGTTTATGTTCGTTGTTTTTTTTAATTTGTAAAGTTATCCTTTATGTAAGTATGACAAACAGAAGGAATTACGATGATAGCGCAGGAAGACAAAATGTTATTGGTACGAACACGCGTTAACCAACACATGAATGGTTACCAACAAGTGCGTCATCTCCTTGCACATCTTTAGTACATTTTCATGTATTATTTTCAGGTTATATGGCAATATAGATATAAAAATCGAACAGGAAAAGTAGCATTCAAGGACGACAGTCAACCACAAACCCAAACAGAAACAAAGAAAAACTTTAAAGATGAATAAAAGGCCAAATGGCCAAATAAGACATTACAAACATAAAATGGTTGACAATAGGGCTACCGCCTTGGAACGGTCGGTGGCGTAAAATGCCGCTGGGGGATTAAACCAGGTTCTAGGGTGCACCAAACCTCACACTTACCCTACTCTCATCCCAATAAAACGGGACAGTGTAAATAAAGAAATCCCCGCCATGAACTATTCTGTAAACAACAAGGCAGCATTAATAGGCAATATAAGTAAAACACAAAGATGCTCGTGTATATATAAATATAAAAAAACTATAGCCTAGAAAGCTACAAAGAAGGTACTCAATGACTTGGCAAAAGCCAAAGCAACAAGAGAATAAACCATTGAGGGCACGACAAGACAAGACTGCATACAAACATCAAACGTCACGGTCCCTTTGGGCTTTAGGTCGACGTCATCATAGGGTCCACAGCCAGTCCGGTCATCGCAAAATTAACGAGAAAAGCATAGTGGCGAATTGTAAATGGGTCTACCACCAAGTGTGTCAAGTTCGATAACTGTAGTATGGACAATATTCAAGTTATGGGCCAGATTTAGATCCAGATGTAAATATTGTTGTCAAATTTCTCAGTTTACACTCTTTTTGTAGCAAGGAAAACTTAGAAACGTTTAAGGGTCCCTAACAATCTTCTCTTATTTTGATGTTCATTCAAATGTGTATCACGTTGTATGGCCACAGGCTAAATACAGTTTAACTTATAAGATTACATGTCAATAGGCCTAACAATCAAGCAACTGTTGTGCTAACAAGATCACATGCAGTTATCTTTATAAAATGTTAAACGAATTAACTCAAATAATTCGTTTAAAATTGGCCACCCCAAGAACTAATTTTAGAAGTTGTATTCATGTTGCATGACGTCCGATGAATGACAGACAAACGACGCCGAACGTGCTATCGCTTACCTTACAGGAGTAAAACTAATCAATATTACAAAATCACGCTTATCCCCTTGCTGCCTCTCAGTGCTGAAATATAAACGTGTGTGTAGTATAGCTAGCAATATTAACTGGTTTTAATACTCATTATTTATTCAGTTAAATGTAGAGAAACATGCAGCGGAGGTAATACTATCGAAGTAAATGACGTTCTATATGCACAATATGCACTCTAAATTTGATTTAAAATTCTCAGCATTATACCTAAAGGCATCTTTAGTGTTACTAGGACGGCTGGTAGCGATTATGTATCACACAGACAAAAACAGAAACACCTTACGTTATCGCCATCCAGCTGAAAGATAAACAGAAAAAATATCACCTGATATTCTCATCGAAATACAAATATTTGCACAAGTGATACATTCCCGCGCAATTGTAAAGTGAATTAAGCAATCAATTCCAGCATTAGATGCGATACTTGTCACCACGTGGTATGAAGAGGTCCTTGTACTATCCATGCGTGGTAACACTGTGCCCTGGAACTACCCACTTATGCATTAAGTGTTTGTTAACAAATAACACAGTGCATCTAAGTATTGTAACATGTCGGTCAGGAACACTGACGATGATTTGAGGATTTGTTTTAACATTTACTTTACGAGGCCTGAATAATTAAGTCAGTTAGTGTTAAATATTTATAGAGTTGTTAATATTATATTCAAAAATGATATCGTACCCAATCAAGTGTTTATACCTTGAAATGTTTCCGGTTGACAGGATCTTGTCATTTTATGTGAATTTATTCCGTATTTAATAACAACATCTAGTCATGTGCATGTATATGTCAAATAGTTGAATGTATATGTCAAATAAATCTGTTTGGTATATCTCATCTGAAAATATGATCTTTACGATGAACTGATCGTATCTATTATTCATTGATCTAACACGTAAACTACTCAGATGTTTCTTTTATCATTGACTCATTCCCTGATGCTTTCGTTTAAAGTTCACTTAATCATATACGTATTGACGTCTACCAGTGATAATAAATGTCCGCCTCTGAAAGAGTTGCGACAGGATGGGGGCTTAGATGGAATAGCTGGTACACAAATCAAACAGGTTACATTGTGGGTGACTTTTGTCAGTTTAATTTAAATAAGAATCATATTTAAAGGCATCCTTAATGTCGCCAGAACGGCTTGTAGCGATTATGTATCACACAAACAAAAAACTGTATACGTTATCTTCATCCAGCTGAAAAATAAACAGAAAAAAAATTCACATGATATCTTCATAGAAATACAAATATTTGCACAAGTGATACATTCCCGCGCAATTGTAAAGTGAATTAAGCAATCAGTACCAGCATTACATGCGATAGTTGTCACCACGTGGTATGTAGAGGTCCTTGTACTATCCATGTATGTTATCACTGTGCCCTGGAACTACCGACTTATGCATTAAGTGTTTGTTAACAAATAACAGTGCATACAAGTTTTATAACATGTCGGGCCCTCCGACTGCTAACTTATACATTAAGTGTTTGTTAACAAATATCTCTGTGCATCTAAGTATTGTAACATGTCGGTCAGGAACACTGACGATGATTTGAGGATTGTTTTAACATTTACTTTACGAGTCCTGAATAATTAAGTATGTTACTGTTAAATATTTACAGAGTTGTGAGTATATTGTAAAAAAATAAAAAATAAATAATATAACATCAAAATGAAAATGAGAAAAAAAAAGATATCGTACCCAGTCAAGGGTTTATATCTTGAAATGTTACCGGTTGACAGGATGTTTCCATTGCTGATGTCGGCCATTTTATGTGTATTGGTTCCGTATTTAGTAACATCACAACTAGGCATGCGCATGTATATGTCAAATATTTGAATGTATATGTGAAATAACGCTGTGTGGTATATCGCATCTGAAAATTTGATCTTTACGATGAACTGATCGTATTTATTCATTGATCTAACATGTAAACTACTCAGATGTTTCTTTTATCATTGATTCATTGCCTGATGCTTCCGTTTAAAGTTCACTTAATCATGTACGTATTGACGTCTACCAGTGATAATAAATGTCCGCCTCTAAAAGAATTGCAACAGGATGGGGGCTTAGATGGAAGAGCTGGTACACGAATCAAACAGGTTACATTGTGGGGGCTTAGATGGAAGAGCTGGTACACAAATCAAACAGGGTACATTGTGGGGGCTTAGATGGAAGAGCTGGTACATAAATCAAACAGGGTACATTGTGGTGCCTTAGATGGAAGAGCTGGTACACAAATCAAATATGTTACATTGTGGGGGCTTAGATGGAAGAGCTGGTACACAAATCAAACAGGGTACATTGTGGGGGCTTAGATAGAAGAGCTGGTACACAAATCAAACAGGGTACATTGTGGCGTCTTAGATGGAAGAGCTGGTACACAAATCAAACAGGGTACATTGTGAGGGCTTAGATGGAAGAAATGGTACACAAATCAAACAGGGTTCATTGTGGGGGCTTAGATGGAAGAGCTGGTACACAAATCAAACATGTTACATTATGGGGGCTTAGATGGAAGAGCTGGTATACAAATCAAACAGGGTACATTGTGGGGGCTTAGATGGAAGAGCTGGTACACAAATCAAACAGGGTACATTGTGGGGGCTTAGATGGAAGAGCTTGTAAACAAATCAAACATGTTACATTGTGGGGGCTTAGATGGAAGAGCTGGTACACAAATCAAACAGGGTACATTGTGGGGGCTTAGATGAAAGAGCTGGTACACAAATCAAATAGGTTACATTGTGGGACCTTAGATGAAAAAGCTGGTACACAAATCAAACAGGTTACATTGTGGGGCCTTAGATGGAAGAGCTGGTACACAAATCAAACAGGGTACATTGTGGGTACCATTTGTCAGTTTAATTTAAGTAAGGCTTAACATTCTTATACTTAAAGATGAATGGCCACCTTTTTTGTAGTATTATCAATTAAAAAAAATAACTCTTAAACATCATATGAACATTTCTTGATAGTTCCGGAGAGAAACATATATGTAAAACCGCTACTAAGTATGTAAAAATAAGTATTATTTTAATGACGTAGATACTACTTTTACCACTGCGTGTCTGCAAGGGAAAATGAGGTAAATCTGAATTGTATAGCTGCACAACTATTGTCAGATAACTGATACATACATTTACCTGTGGATTAATTTCCGTGTTCAATATTTTCTACGTCAGCAAATAAAATCATATTTTCGCTTTTCATAGATATTGCAATGCGTGAATTGTAAATATCTATTGTTGCGTATGATTTCGATTTAAATAAACATAAACATGTTCATGAAACAAAACTTGGCCGGAGAACTTTAACTTCTTATAATTGCTTGAATAGAATCAGATGAAAATAATAATATATACCGGTTGGTAGGTAGGTAGATAGGTAGGTATGTAGGTAGGTAAGTAGGTTGGTCGGGAGGGAGGAAGGGAGAGGCAGGCAGGCAGGCAGGCAAGCAGGTAGGTAGGTAGATAGTTACCCTGATGTTATACTTACATGACCACAGTCAAAGGGCCATAACACCACATGTAGTTGTGCTCATAATGTGTAGATTCAAAATCTTTTCCGAAATCTTACAGAAATCAAACTTTTATTTATTTTATCTTAGTCAGATAATTAAAATTATTAGTGGTGTAACTAAGACTAAATTTTGCTATTTTTGATAACTTAATACATGTACTGCGTGTGGCGGGTTGGATATGGTTGGTTATGTAGACGTCCGAGAAATTATAACTACAAGTTCTGTCCAAGTTACATTAAGATCGGATGGAAAATAAAAGCTATCGTGCACACAAGAAAAGGGTTAACAGAGGGTCGTACATGTAGGCCGGTCGACAAAGGACGTACAACTTGCTATCGCTTACCTTACAGGACAGTAGAGCTAAACATAATCAATATTACTAAATCACGCTTATCCGCTTGCAGCAATATAAACGTGTGTGAAGTATAGCAAGCAATATTAACTGGTTTTGATATTCATTATTTATTTATAGAAATGTAGAGAAACATGCAACGGAGGTAATACTATCCAAGTAATTGACATTCTATATGCACAATATGCACTCTAAATTTGAGTTAGCATTCTCAGAAACATATTTAATGGCACCTTTAATGTCACCAGAACAGCTGGTAGCGATTATATATCAGACAAACAAGATCAGAAACACCATACGTTTTCGCCATCCAGCTGAAAGATAAAGAGAACACAATGTCAAATGACATGCTGAGGCTCATTAAAATATGAATATTTGCACAAGTGATACATTCCCGCGCAATTGTAAAGTGAATTAAGCAATCAATACCAGCATTAGATGCGATTCCCGTCACCACGTGGTATGTAGAGGTTTGTGTACCATCCATGCATGGGTACTGTTTCCTGCAACTACCGACTTACGTTTGAAGTGTTTGTAAACAAATAACACAGTGCATGTTGGCATCAACATTGAAGCTGGTTGTAGGATTTTTTCGAGAACTGGATAATTAATTCAATTAATGTTTACTACTTACACAATTGCTAATTTTAGCTTCAAAAATGATCTATTGGTCAAGTTTGTATTCCAATGTTTCGTGTAGACAGGAAGTTTCCACTGCTGATGACGGCCAATGAATGCGTGTTTTTTCTGTCTTTAGTAACAAATATGTATATGTCAAATAAAAACGTACGTGAGGTATCTCTCATCCGGTATATTCCGGACAATGTTGGTCTTTACGGTTAACTAAACATATGTTATACACTGAATCTGACATGCAAACTATTCAGATGTTTCTTTACTCATTGTTTCATTGTTTCATGACTGGCTTCGTTAAAGGTTCACTTAATCATATACGTAGTGTCGTCTACCAGTAATAATAAATGTCCGCCTTAGAATGGCGATTGTAGTTTTTACAGACAGGACCGGTGCTTAGATGGGAAGAGCTGGTATATAAATCAAACAGAGTACATTTTGGACTGTTATAAACTTTATCTGAACACCCCTGGGGAATCTGTACATTGCGAGAACAGGTTAGTGCACAGTACGACAGGGTAAGTAATAGATAGAGTATGGTTTCATTGAGTTGATTCATTTAAACATCTATTTGTTTTGTAGCATGTCCCTTTCAGCTCTATTTCAGTTATTTTAACTGTTATTCTCACTGTTATTCTCACAGTTATTCTGACAGTTCTTATTTTCAATTAAACGATTTACACCTGTGCCTGAACAAAGAGAATTGTCTGAGACCATGCTACAATGCAATTTATAAAAATATTTTGACGGTGTTTATTTTGTGTGGCTTAACCTGAACTCAGACAATTTCAAACGCAAAAAATATACTTGAAATTATTAAAGTAATACCCGATAATTATTCTTATCTTTTTGGTTTCGTAAATTGTGTTAACTTATATGTATCTAGGTATTCCGTTTTTTCGTCATAATTTGTAGAAAGTCTGTATAAATCATCAAAGTATCAAATTTGTGAAAAACAATTTCCAAAGCTGTATGAGTAATGTGAAAGGCATATCCATATACATGTGCCAACACAGTTCAACTACTCACTTTGAAACTACCTGCAATTATGTTACTGTACGCTATGAAGTAGATGGGAACAACGTACTAAAGGTTAGCTGTAGTACGAAAGAAAACGCCTATAAGATACGAATATACGCTTGTATGATAGCGATCTGATTATAAGGCAGTACGCTGTGCTCGCTGCGTACAGATTCCCCAGGAGCGTTGACTAGGGCATGACACTTTTTAATTATAATTGTTTGAATAAAATCAGAGGAAGGTGCTTATGTATACCGGTATAGGTATGTATGTTTGGGGTTAAAAGACGTTTTTAACGATAATTTAGTCGTATCAACACTATGTATATTTATAGCAGTGAGCTCAATTCTCTGCTTTATAGGGCCGTTACACAGAATACCAAGTCGCTTTAAACATAACATTATACACTACCCTGTCAAATTATTCTGACTCCGGTCCAACCAGTCCTAGCACTACCCTTTATATCCTAAACTTCAAGCAGGTGAGGTAATAGTACCGTTTGTGTAAGCCTTTGATGTGATCGGGCAGAGGTTTGAACCCACGACCTCCCGCATGCGATGCAAACGCTATACCACTAAGCCAGCGCCTAACAACGGAAATCTTATGGTCGTCTTTGGCATAGTCAAAGTAATTCTAAGTAGAATATATGACTTACTTGTTATGAGAAACTGTGTGTAGTAAATATGGATATGTGTTACATTTGTGTTAGTATTCATGAAACATGTACCTCACTTCTATCGAAAACGGCTTAAAATCAAAGATAATATGAACATTTTGGATCATTTTCTATAAAGCATGATTTGTTGTGGCGAGGTTGGCCCCAAATTCAAATCAAATGGCGGATACTTTCAGTTTGGTTCAGATTGAGGATAAATCAAAGTAGGCCACCGCGCTATATGCGTGTCCTGTGTAAGATGCACTAGCTGGTTCTTATTCATTGCTGGGTGTCTATTGCTGGGTGTCTTTGTCCAGCAATTGATGATTAACAACTGTTTACGACAATGAAAACGTTCTGTTTTCACAAAACGCAGTCCACCAATAAGATGCGTTCTAAACAACAAGTGTAAAGACAAAAATGGAGATAAAATATGACGATATGTTGCTTCTTTTTCCCCATGAAATCAACATAAAAGAGTTGACAACACCGGTATCGCCTTGGAACGGTCAGTGGCAAAACGGCCGTTGGAGCTTTAAACCCGGTTCTATGGTGCACCAACTCTCACGTTTACTCTTTTTTCATCCCAATTAAACAAGGTAATGTAAACAATGACTTCCCCTCCAGGATTTATCATTTAACAAACTGACAGCATTAATGGACATAATATGTAAGACACAAAGGTGAACATATATATACATGTATGTGAATATAGAACGACAGTTTAGAAAAACACGAAGTAAGTACTCAATGACTTGAATAGAAGTCATAGCAACCAGAGAATAAATCGTTAAGGGCACGATACGACGAGATTTAAGACAGATATCAAAAGTTATCTTCCATCTCAGTATTTAAGGTAGGCGTCATCAACGAATTATTTCGCAGTCTGTCAGGTCGTCGCACAATCACAGCAGACAGCGTAGTGGCGAACCGTAAATGTGTCAATTACTAAACATATAGTGTGTTGTAAAAGGTCTCACACCTCTATTATCTCCCCTGAAAGCTCACGGACCTAGAGACAAAAGGAAAACAGAAAATAATTCTATTTTTTCTCAATTTTAGGCAATTTTTAATTTGAAAAATAGGCTTTTCTTTGCTTTAGCTTACATCTGCAGTGTAAAAGACAGATGATACAGAAAATCCCATGTTGATATGAGGTTTCATTCAAATTTCAGAATTGTTTGACCGAAGCACCACATATTCAGCTAGATAGTGTATGAATTTTGTATTTTCCATAGGGTTCACAAAACATGAGCGAGAAAAAAAACCAACCTGGCTAACTTATATATTTTATTGTTTTAAATTACTGGTCTTGGCTATACTGAAGATATTAAACCAACAACAATGTCTGCTGCCCTGCTTTGAAGCTCAGATGTTGGAAAAGGCTGTACAGTAACCCTATGGGAAAATTAATTGTGGTGTGAGACCAAAATGAAAGTGTCATAATCTAATTTTCTAAATTTTCTAACTTGTTCAAAAATTTATGAGATTAAAGTGAGCCAGAGTCGGCTTCTAGCAGTATCTTATTACGGTAATATTAAGTAACCATGGTTTACAATATAAACTGATGTTTACGGGCAGTATGATACCAATGAATATCTCAAATTTCACTACAATACCCATTTCTTCTAACTCTATACATTAGTTGTGGACATAATCTAATGCATATGTGTCTATTAAAAGTCTAGATTTATTCACGGATACTTAAAATACCCGTAACTGAATAGGTGTTACATGAATTAAGAGTGTGTAACTCATAATTCGCCGCTTCGGTAACCACAACATTAAGGTGATTGCTAAGACGTGTATGTTGCAGTTATAGAGTTCGTATTCGCAACAAATGTAAACATTATATAACTTATCGTTAGTAGGCTTAAAAACGATATATATTTTTTGTAAACGTTGCCTCTTGGCGGGGTAGCAGCTTTAAAAGGACGATGATTGCTCGTTGTTTGTATATAAAATGATTATGTTATGTACTGCATGAAAAACATGTCTGTTCATGATAAACTATACATTGGCATACAATCGAGGTTTGTTCATCCTTTATGGCATGATATAAACACTAACAAGTTAAATATTATATTTCCAACGTAAACCATGTTGTTGTTTCTTTTCATCCTTTATGACATGGTGAAAACACCATCAAAATCAATGTTGTCATATTTCCTGCACATAAGACAGTATTCAGCAATTCAACTTCCACATCCTTTCATTAGCTACAAATTTCCGAGATGTTCAGATATTCGGTAGGTGAACATATTGTGATTTACTCGGACAATATCCTCAATTTCTATATAACAAATCAAAATATTAGACAATAATTTAAATTACAGAATCAAAAGAAGATACATAGCTATATTTCAAAAAGATAGCTTATAATATCATTATCAGTACAAATTAGTTTTGTAACTGGCTAAAGTCAGTTGTGCATCAACGATAAACACCGAGTTCACCCCCTACCAGAATGTGGATGTGTTTTATTGATCACTGATTGGTCAAATTATTTTGATGATGTAATGTAAACGTTATGAATATACATGGACTTTTGCCAAAGAACAGGGTCAAACAACTGAAGTAGTGTCAGATAACTGGTCCTCGTCTATTCCGACGCCTCTTAGGAGAATGACATGACATGCGAGCGATACACTGGTTCATGAACGTGAAAATGGGATGCAGGGTCACAGGATTATTTTACAAATTGCTGTCACCAAGTCACGGACAATAATTAATTACTTCAGTAACTTCGTGTTTGACATGTATACGTAACGTGGCACAACCAACTCAATGAATACAATTAATTAATTCAGTTACTTTTTGTTTGACCTATATACGCAAAATGTCACAATCTGTGTATTAGAAAAGTCAGGTTACAATCATCGTGGCATCACGTGGTATCATTCATTGCTTCGAAGTATGAGAAAACTAAATAACTTTGACGACTCTGCTCTTAATGCAATAACCTCATTGCCTAAGACACAAACCAGAATAATAGGTAAATATTGGGAAATAAAAGTTGGTATACTGTATGATGTACGTAAAACAATTTATTTTGGCAATACATTTTGCTTGGAAAGACATTGTTTGAACACAAGAAAAAAGCACCCTTTATGTCATTCTATTAATAAATACTGAAAACGGAATCCTTGAAAACAAAGCAAACAAACAAGAAATATAAAGCATAGTCGGATATATTACGTGAACATATCTGGTGTAACACCTGTCTAGCCCTCTAGTACCGTTGTATACTGAACATATCTGGTGCAACACTTGTCAAGCCCTCTAGTACCGTCTTTTCGTGAACATATCTGGTGCAACACCTGTCAAGCCCTCTAGTACCGTCTTATGCGATCACTATATGCAACAGGGACTCACTTCGGATTGTATATGATGTACGTTATTAAAGTAAAGGTAGATATAAAAATCGGCCAAATAACACATCACAAACACAAAAGGGTTAAAAATAGGGCTACCGCCTTGGAACGGTCAGTGGCAAAAAAGGCCGCTGGGGGGTGGGGGGGGGGGGGGGGGGGGGTTAAACCAGGTGCTAGAGTGCACCAAACCTCGCTATTACGCTACTGTCATCGCAATAAAACGGGACAGTTTAAATAAAGAAATTCCCCGCCATGAACTATTACCTGACCAACAAGGCAGGATTAATAAGCAATATAAGTAAAACACAAAGATGCTCGTGTATATATAAATACAAAAAACAATAGCCTAGAAGGCCATAAAGATTGTACTCAGTGACTTGTCAGAAGCGAGAGCAACAAGAAAACAAATATTGAGGGCACGACAAGACAAGAGTGCAGACAAACATTAAACATCACCGTTCTGATTCACCAGAAGGGACTATGTGTATACTATAATGGATATAAATCTATTGGAGACATCAATTTTCCACCTTACAATTAAAACATCCTTGTTAAATATGCATTTAAAGATGTTTGAGTGTGTAAGAATAAAAAATGACGACAATAAAGACAAAAATATCGAAAGTAGACACTTATCAGAAGTAATCGTGTTCTGTAAATTTGAAGTGTCATATAGTATTTACGTGTTTCAAATCAAAACAAAATGTAAGTTTATCAAAGCTCCGATTTAAACAGAAATTTATCGTAAGAAGTGTTTTGAGTAATAACGATGTGTTATGTTTCGGAAACAGGACAGGTGTGTCATATTTCAATATGACCTCAGGATGAATTTATACATGAACTCAGGCTAAACATATCTATTCATATGCACGCATATTTTAAGAGACTCCACTTTTTATAAAAAACATTATAATAATTAAGTGTATGAATTGAATGGTGATATACAATTACATTTATTTTATGGAGTTAATCCATTGTAACCTTTGCTTAATCCCGCACAAATTGAATAAAGTCCGAATGACTTTATAATAATACATTTGTGTTAAATGTGACGTTGATTCGGGCAATTGTGTACGCATGCATTACCTCCATAAACACAGGTTTACTTTCCTCTCTGAATTTGCGATGACCGGACTGAGTGCAGACCCTATGAAGACGTCTACCTAAATCCTCGTAGGACGGTAGCGTTTGATGTTTGTCTTAAATCTTACCTTTAACGGTTTGTTCTCTTGCTGTTTTGGCTTCTTCCAAGTCATTGAGTACTTCCTTTTGTGGCTTTCTAGGCTTTTTGTATACATGATTATTTATGTGTTAAACTTATGTTGCATATTAATGATGTTTGTTAGAGAGTATAACCTGGCGGGGATATCTTGAATTATACTGTCCCGTTTATTGGGATGACAATAGTGTGAGAGTGAGGTTTGGTGCCTCCTAGAACCTGATTTAAACCCCTAGTTGCCTGTTTTGCCACTAACACTTCCAAGGCAGGAACCCTATTGGCAACCCTTTTATGTTTGTGATGTCATAACTTGCATTATATTCATCTTTTTAGTTGTTGTTTGTTTTTGTGCGTCTTTGTGGTTGAGTGTGGTTGACTGCTACATTTTCTGTTGAATTTTTATATCTACTTTTATCCTAATAACTCCAACTTTTCGATTGAAAACGACACTTTAAGATAGAAAACCTTATTTGAATAAAATATAATGACTTAGAGTCAGACTGTATGTTTTATACATTTATATATTAAGAAATTGTTTATGAATCTTGTATCTATTATACGTAACATATTATATTATATTATATTATATTATATTATATTATATTTTATTATATTATATTATATTATATTATATTTATATTATTCTATTTTTATATTATATTATATTATATTATATATTATATTATATTATATTTATATTATATTATATTATATTATATTATATTATATTATATTATATTATATCATATTATATTAAATTATTTATATTATATTATATTATATTATATTATATTATATTATATTATATTATATTATATGCATATTATATTATATTATATTATATCATATGTATATTATATTATATTATATTATATTATATTATATTATATTATAATTATATTATAGGTTATTGAATTTGTATGGCTAAATATTACTTGGAACGAGTTGTTTTGGCAAAGGACGACGAGCTTGCGAGTCGTCCTGCGCCAAAACAACGAGTTCCAAGTAATATTTAGCCATACAAATTCAATAACCTTTTTATTGTATACTTTCATATTGTTTTTGATCAATGTTAATTGTATGACTATTACTTTTCATTGCATTTGTGTTATTTTTATAGCTTTTGATGGAATTCCTATCTTGCCATTCAGTTTCATTTTGTGTGGATGATTGTTTTGCGCGAAAACGACGTCGACGTCGGATGACGTCATTAAAAACATCAAGCGATTTTCTGAAGTTTGTTTACCATTCGATAACGTTAAAAACAGTGGGTGAGTGACCATTTGAATTGTTTTTCATTTTTTGCCATAAAAGGTTGTAAAAAAACTCGTATTTTTTTGTTGACACTATAGGAAGTATTCCGTTATTTTTATTTGAAAGTAGTTCCTTATTACTATTTCGCGGCTCTTAGCAAGCACGAGCAAAAGTTCCCGTGCAATATCAATGCGTGCAATATCGTTGAATATTGCACGCTTAGCTCAATGCAAACTAAACGGGACAATATGAAAGTATACAATGATATATTATATACTTAAGAAAATGGCATAATATATACACGTTTCCGTTACATAAAATAAAAACAGCGTAATCACTTTAAAAATACTTGGTGTGTCTCCTACAGACCACTGGGATGAAGGTATTGTCAGAGATTAATTTCTTAAGGAATTAAGGTTGGTTTACCAGCATAAGCCGTCAGATAAATGAACTGACAAAGGAAGCGTAGGATGTTAAATATAGCCCACAGCCATTTCCTAGATGAGGTAGACGTCATATTATGGGAGGTGGACACTAAATACCATGGTTTGGAATTCAATGTGGGTCGAGACAATTTAAAGATGCCTGAAGAAAGACAAGCATTTATATTTATAAATTGTTGAAACAAGTTTCGAAAAAGTAAATAAATACAATCAATGCCTGTTTATTTGTGTCAAATTAATGAAATGGGCTTAAGACGTTTTATGTATATGTATTAGATTCGTATATGGATATATGCACGAGTTCTTCTGCGTATTATTATAGCGCGACTTTAGGAGTGCAATATCTATCCGCGGAAGAACGAGTATCCCAATACAAACATAATGACCTGTTTATTTCATTCTTATTTACAAGATCTATTTACTTTCAATGTAATGAACATAAATGAATGAATGAATGGTGTTTTACGGCACGTCGACACATACATAGGTCATATTGTGCGCAAAAACTGATGAAAGATGAAGAAATGAAGTAATAATTAAAAACTAATGTAAACATATAAAGATAAAACTACTTACAAGTATGAATGATATGTAAACGTCAATATTCGCCCATATCTGACGTGTTGTAATGACATAATAGTGTGTAATAAACTTGGAACTTCTCTTTTGCATACGCGTTCGGGATTGGTGCAATGTACCGTTTCATGTACATTCCATATATTACGTCACAGGAAATATGTCAATGACAAGTGATAAAACAAAAGTCATAGCATGTTGGTTTCTTTGTGGAACATTCCCACGACGTTCCGTACATTTAACATTACTATCTTTGTAGCATGGTAGCTGACGTCTATTCTGTATTTGGACAGTTGTAAATCATTAAATTGAAAAATACCAGTTGTAGTATGGTCGGTAAAATTTGCCTTTGCATAACATTAAATCGCTTAATTCAGGTTAAATACAGGGGGTGGCGCTTTACCATACTCTAACTTCCAGTAAATAGAAGTTAGTGTACGGACAAGGTCGCTAAGTACACCATACTACAAAACAGATAGTGTCTGTCGCAGCTCAAATGGACATGCTATAAAACTCGCTCATCTCGATGTTTAAATCAACCAACTCGATGAGACCATACTCTATCTATTACTGACCTCGAGACCTCGAGATCATCTCCACCCACGTACATCACAGTCATGTAAAGGGACACACGGCTATCACATTGTGTTTAAAACTTGCGGCGTCCCGTTAGTGTATCTACATAACTCGAATACTTGTTATTCAGATTTAATTATTTGAATAATTAAGATCATTACGTGGCCCCGCCTTAATTCCATTAAGCGATGGGAAAGCTTATATTAGCAAGATTTTATAACGGATATTTCGACAATAAAACATGTATTATTGGAAATATGCAATACATGTAACCTGTTTAGAATTACTTATTAAATGTTTTCATTTTACAATATGCAAACCTTTTAAGCCAAAATTAAGGTTTTATTGCATACCCACAACCAACCCCGTTTTCGCTTCTTGGAGAAGGGGTTGGATGGGGTATGAAAGTTAATACTGGAACCACATAATGGCCAAATGTGTTTTCCATATTACTATGTGTTGAATATATTCCACCAATAATATATACTAACCTTTGGTTTATAACGAAGAAAACTGTAAACTCAAAATGTTATTAATTCAATATTTAATTAAATGCAAACAGGTTTAAATTCAAATTGATATTGATTTAAGTAACTGAGGTGCTTTTTTACATCAAGATCGTCAAGTGTTGCTTTAAATATCTTGGTAGGTTGTTTTAAAGGGACAATTGGCTATCTTGGAGTATTCATCAAAAACTTTAAAATAGGTACCTCAAATTATTCAGTATCGTGTTGAACTTAACTTTCTGCATATGCATAAATTGAAATAATTACGATTTGAACATTTCTTCCTTCTTAATTTATACATATTTATTTTACATCGATTGGGACTTTTATTAATCACTCTCGATCGCTTCCTGTGTAGAACGACTACTAAGCAATGTGGATTAATTATCGTGCTCATGGATAAATAACATGATCACTGCGAAGATCGAACCCACTACCCTTCGATCTGGAGTCTGACGCTCTACGACTGAACCACGCACTCCACTCATTATTCTACCATAGTTTTAGGGCAATATATGTAATCATTAGTACTATACATTTTTCTTTTTAAAGTTCTCCGGCCATGTTTTGTTTCACGAACATGTTTATGTTTATTTAAATCGAAATCAATACAAAAAAATAGATATTTACAATTCGCACATTGCAATATCTGTAAAAAGCGAGAATAAGATTTTATTCGATGACGTAGAAAACTTTGAACAGTTAAATTAATCCACATATAAATGTATTTATCAATTATCTGGCAATAGTTGTGCAGCTATACAATTCAGAATTACCTTATTGCTCCGTGCCATCACACAATGGTAAAAGTAGTATCTACATCACGCAAATAATACTTATTTTTATATACAACTTAGTAGCGGCTTTCAATATATGTTTCTCTCCGAGACTATCAAGAAATGTTCATATGATGTTTAAGAGTTAAATTTGTTAATTGATAATACTACAAAAAAGGGTGGCCATTCATCTTTAACTATTAAAACAATTATTATTTATGATTTTCAAATAAGCAAATCATGTAAAAAAAAATAAGGGATGTCGCGAGTTTTAAAGAAATAAGGATAGCGCCTTTAATCGTAAAATTGATATATATTCACTTTATGTTTCAAAATGTATCGAACTTTATTGAGTACCCCTCGTTTTCCTATGAACATTTTGATTTGGCCCTTGTTGTTAGCATACGTAGAACAAATCTAGCACTATCTCTCATATCGTAGCATTGTTATGGCTTACTAATGTCTGGCGTTAAATATCCATTGACGTCCCACGGTGAAATATTTCCGTCAACATTTGTCCTTTTTGATCTCGTATAGACCCACGAGAGTCCCCGCGGTAGTTTGTCACACGCCTCATTTGCACATTAGCATATCAAAGAGAGATCAAGTGGCATTACCAGCACGAGAATCTCGAAATTAATGTAGTAAAAGATGCACAGTCAATCTCTATTACCCCTCGTATATAAGATGAAAATTAGAAGACGGTATAAAGGAAGAATTCCCAGCATTCTAATTAAACTGTCATTTGACACGAAAAATAACTTACCATGTTAAGCAAATGTCTGTTTAATTTAAGGCTGAAGACATTCTCAACGCCAGTCAAAATGTTTACGTTCATAGAATAAAAAATCACCAAAGATTTTAAGAGTTTTTTTTTTTTGTTTTTTTTTTGTTTTCGTTTTATGATTGGAGATAAACATCTAATATAGTTTGGTAAGAATACATGTTAAGTTTGTGTTATCAAATAACTGCTCTGTTAAATCAAATGTGATTACGTTACAAAACGTTATTCCGTAAGAATGGTATGATTTACTTCACGTTTTCCTTAATTTGTTGTCGTCTTAATCGCATTAAATTATATTAAATATAAAGAAAAAAAATATAAAGAGAAAAAATTATCGTTGTAACATATCAGCCCAAAAAGAAATGAGAAATGTATGTGTATCACCATGAGACATACAACCGAGAAAGGCAGGCGATCTCTACTCTATTATTTAAAAAAACTCTTTCCAATATTTTAAAGCATGGAAAAGTATATACCAGTCAAAATGCCTGAGTACCCACTTAAGGATATGTCAGTAATGTTTTCATTATTATGTGTATTTCACGACTGATTGAAGACAAGGTGGAACTGCAACATAACGAGTTTAGATTGTATGAACGCATATAAAGCTTTTAAACCCATGTGTTTTCTTTGAAATAAATTATAACACTTACACAACTGGGTACAGAGGATTGTGTTAAGTAATTTAAATTAGTGCAAATTTCCATGCTCCTAATTGTAAAATAAACCAACTAACATTAAATTGTCATTATGTTAGACTAGCAATGTCACTACAAATGCGTTTGCAAAATATATTTTTTTAAATATTAATGTAACGCTTAATTACATTTAATTGAATTTCAAACGACATTTTTTAAAAGGGAGGTTATTTAGGATTATCCCTGTTTCATTGTATTATAGACGGAACATCTGTAATAAACGGGTTAAACGTTCATGTTGTTGTTGTTGTTTTTCTTGTATTATTTCCTACCAGTTTTAAGAAGTTTATATCTTTAAGCGGACTTTGATTAATGTAATGTGTTTTATCAGCATAGTCCATGTTTTCGTATAAAAGGAGGGTAACTCGCTAAAGATGTACACAATTAGTCAAAACGTAAATATTTTACAAATTATTTGTCAAAATAAAATGATTATTGAGCCGATTATTATTGAACCGATGCCGCATAATACAGTTTGGGTAAATATAGATATAAAAATCGAACAAGAAAAGCAGCATTCAATGACGACAGTCAACCACAAACACACACAGAAACAAAGAACAAATTTAAAAATTAATAAAATGCCAAATAAGACATCACAAACACAAAAGGGTTGACAATTGGGCTACCGCCTTGGAACGGTCAGTGGCAAAAAAGACCGCTGGGAGTTTAAACCAGGTTCTAGGGTGCACCAAACCATTTATCACTGTCCATATCGAGATCCGTACAGACGTATTCAACCATCCAACTAGCATCGGCCCCAGGGTCTGTCCCCAACTTAGGGGAAAAACCGATGTGACATAACTTGAAAACTGTTAAGATCCCCCACACTGTAACCATATACACTAATACATGGATACAACCCTCCGAACAGCATCGGCCCTGGGGTCTAGTCTACCCATGGGACCATAACCACTGTATCATAAATGGGAAACTGTTGAGATCCTCACCATATATAATGGACATATACACTTACTAGTCACGAACAGGTGGATACAACGATCAAGACATCATCGGCCCTGGGGTCTATTCCCACCCCTGGAGCATAACCCCTCGGTCATCACTATATCTGTAAGGAGAGAGAGATTTCTCACAATGACATATATATCACTTTAAGCTATTTGTAGCTAAAGAAAGATATATATTTATAAGATAGATAGATATCTGTAAGCTATAGAGATATCTAACGTAACAAAATATTTTCGTAAAACGGTAATCTATAGAGATATCTCTCCTGATTAAAGTGATATCTTTCTAGCTTACATAGATAGCTCTAGAAGTTAAACATATACATGTATCTAATTTAAGTAATTGACGGAAAATACAAGTTAATAATGTCACCCTCATTCTTGTTAAAATTATCTTTCTAAATGAAAGACACATCTCTAGCATATAAGTAGACTGTCTGTCGTCCCAGTGTTGTTTTTGAATGCAAGGTTGATTTATCAACATGCATTCATAGTCATTGCTTTTGGAGCCTCCTCATCGCCATCTGGCGGATAACCTACATTTGTTGCTTTAAGTCGTACATGAATGCTGATCTATGCTAGACGAACGTATTGGATGCTGAAAACAACTATAATGCAAATAAACAGGTCGAGAAACTCTACGAAAATCTCATTATGTATGAGTTGTGGGCGATTTATTTTTCAAGCGAGTATTTGCAAGGTGTTTTCTCATCGAGTGGAAAAACGATGTGACGTCACATGCACCTTCGCTTGACAGTGTTATATATCTCGACAAGAGCCCAACTTAAACGAGATTTCCGGGGGAAGAGTTGTTTCAATATATTAAGAGTTGTTTCAATATATTTATTATGTATAATTGTATATATATAGCAACAACTATTACAAAAGGGTTTTAGTGATTCACGATGTCAGTGAATTATTATTAATGTGAGATGAAATGAAGAAACATGTTTAGATATTAGAAACCAATGGATTGTTATTCTGTTGGACTATATTATATATCGAAATATATTGTATTAGTTATATGATCTGTATTTAACATGTTTAAGATGGATTTTATCAAAATTTTCATAGATTGTAGAGTCCAGGGTCTAGTTGTGCAAGAACGTTAACACGTGTCTCTATGTCATGGCGTATTGACGTCAATGACGTCACAATGTTATCAAAACCCGTTTTTGTTCACTGATCGCAATTGTTTTAAGTTGTTTTACTATAAAATCATTCAATGTCTATCTCAGCCAACGCTGACAGTTTTAACAACATGACGTCATCCAAAATGGCTACAGCACTGACCGTTATGACGTCATGACGTCATCTAATTTTGAAAGCCCGTATTTGACCAGGTTCTGATCAAAATTTATTCATTTATAACAAGTGTCAAGCTCCAGATTATCTGATTTTTTATTCATAACATGTCACGCTCCAGATTATCTGAACTTTTATTCATAATGACAAATGTTTAAACCGAGTTGCATTTTGTTTGATGTTTATTTTTATTTTCATGCATATTTTATGTCCATTTTCAAAAATATATTATGGAGTCTATTCATTTTCTCAGTAATGTTATGTGAATTCGGACACTGTACTTACACAAATCATGAAACTGCACTTGGCTGTGGCATTTTAACCTACTTCGTCCATCTAGGTTATGTTCTGTTTCTTGTTGTTGTTGTTTTTTATCAAAATGATGGCCTCTTTTCCCCTTCTATTTACTTATAGTCAATTTCAATTCTTCTTCCACCTATAAATTTGTATTTTTATGTTTTAGTAAATACTACAGTAAAGTTTATTTTCAATGTGTGGGACAGACATAGGGAAGTTGAATCAACGGCTAGTGCCTCTTGTTAAGTTATTTGTCCCTGAAGCAGAAGCCGTTTTCTAGGTTACTTCACTGAACTTGGAAAAGTTCAAAATCAGTTGCATCAGACTAGACACATCAGAGTTATCTAGCCTTTGATTTTTTAAACTAAAATGTTTTCCAGTAGGCCTTAGACTATTAAAGCCAGTAGAGGGATACAGGCTCTTGTGCATCTTGTAGGGCGCTCAAGATCATTAATGTCATTAAACTGTTTCAAATCTAGACAAGAATATTATTTGATGAAATTGCTGATGGATAGACAGATTTGTGTTGTATGGCCAAGCTGTCACTCAAGATGACCTCCATGTCTAAAATTATGTCATTTACAGAGTGGCGTGTATTAGGTAGTCTTCCGGGAACAAGATGCACAAGAGGGCCTGCCTGTACCACTCTACTGGCTTGAATAGTCTAAGGCCTACTGGAAAACATCAAGGGCTATAACTCTGATATTTCTAGTCTGATGCAACTGGTTTTGAACTTGTCCAAGCTTTTAATAATATAAATATATTAACTAAACTCAGTGAAGATCGAATGAAAGATATGTTCACGAGGCAAATATATTGTCATTAAATCAAGGGCAATAACGATCGTGTTTATTATACGATAGATGTAGTTTTAAGTATGTTACACGCTTTCGTTAATATAAAGACTGTGACCAAGTTTGGTAAATACCGAATGCACAATGAGGGGGCTATATTAAGAGTTCACAGGATTTTCCATTAAATCAAGGACAATAACTCTGAATTTTATTAACCAATATGGGTTGTTCAAAATTGTTTGAGGCTTCATTAATATAAAGACTCGGATGTAAATTGAAGGGGCTATTGTTCACAGTGCAGAATATAGGATTTTCCATTAAATCAAGGGCATTAACTTTTGCGTTTATTATCCGATATGGGTGGTTTTCAAACTTGTGCAAGCAGCTTCCATTAATATAAAGACTGACAAAGTTTGGTAAACATCGGATGCAAAATGAAGGGACTACTAGTTTTCAGAAAGAAAAATATAGGATTTTTCATTAAATCAAGGACAATAACTCTGGCGTTCATTATTCAGTATGGATGTTTTTTTAACTTGTCTGACCGTTCATTAATATAAAGACTTACCAAGTTTGGTAAATATCGGATGCACATTAAAGGTGCTAGTGTGTTCACAAGGCAAACTATTGGATTGTTTATTAAATCAAGGGCAATAACTGGTATATCGAACTTGTCCGAGCTCTCATGGATATGAAGACACTGACCAAGCTTGGTAAAAATCCTACAGATAATGAAGGTGCTAGAGTGTTAACAACAAAAAGTCAAAGGCCAAATGACAGACAGTCTGTTACAACGGCTTTAAATCTATTACAATGGAAGGAAGTCACAAGTGTTATGGGACCTACTATGCATATTAAATTAGAAGCCAGTTACTTGTGGGCAAGTTTTCCCCAAAATATTGCCTCCAATAGTCAAAGAAGTAGAAAATAATAAACATATTAAAGACTTTGATGAAATTGTCAACAGACATATAAGACCAGTGAGAATGGTAGAGCACCTATTAAGCAACAAAGCAATTTCTATGTACATTCTGTAGACAGACATTCTATAATCAGGGTCAGTGGCGTAACCTAGAAAACGGCTTCTGCTACAGGGACAAATAACTTAACTTAAGAGGCTCTACTCATTGATTCAACTTCTCTATGTATGTCTCACACATTGAAAAGAAACTTTACTGTAGTATTTACTAAAAGATAAAAAATATACAAATTTATAGGTGGAAAAAAGAACTGAAATTTACTATATGTACATACGCGGGTAAAAGTGGCCATCATTTTGATAAAAAAAATAAAAAAAGAAACAGGACAAAACCTAGCTGGACAAAGTAGGTTAAAATGCCGCAGTCAGTGCAGTTTCATGATTTAGTCGATTTCGAAATACATTTTTACAAACAAAAATTGAAAGTGCAGTACCCGAATTCACCAAACATTACTGAAAAAATTTATAGGCTTAAGACTCCATACTATATTTATGAAAATGGACACAAAAGCATTTTTTAAAATATGAAAATGTACATAAAAGCATTTTTTAAAATATGCATGCAAATAAAATAAACATCCTAACAAAATGCAACTCGGTTTAAACATTTGTCATTATGAATGAAAACTCAGATAATCTGGAGCTTGACACTTGTTATGAATGAATACGGAAAATCTGGAGGTTGACACATGTTATGAATGAAAACTCAGATAATCTGAAGCTTGGCACATGTTATGAATAAAAACTCAGATAATCTGGAGCTTGACACTTGTTATAAGTGAATAGATTTTAATCAGAACCTGTTCAAACACGGGCTTTCCAAATGAGATGACGTCATGACGTCACAACGATCAGTGATGTGGCCATTTTCGATGACGTCATGTTGGTAAAACTGTCAGCGTTGACTGAGACAGACACTGATTGATTTTATATTCTAACACGACCTGCACAGTCTTGCATACACACAAAGAAGAGAGACAACTGTATGTTATTCTACGATAAAATACGGCTGTTCCATTAATTCCCCGCGTATAGCTCATCCGTTGGAAGCGCAACGTTACATGACGTCACTTGGTAAATATTCGTCATGAAGACAAGCTCAACAGTAGTTTTAATGAAATTTTCATTACAACAAACTATAACGATATTTCTATATATATTATATTCCGACAGAATAACAATCCAGTGGTGTCTAATGTGGCAACATGTTTCTTTATTTCATCTTATCATTAATAATAATTCACTGACATCGCGAATCACTAAAAATAGTTGTTGCTATATACAATTATACATAATAATATAGTGAAAAATTCTAACCCCCAGTGTCCTTTGTTGCCACTGACCGTTCCAAGGCGGTAGCCCTATTGTTAACCCTTTTGTGTTTGTGATGTCGTTTGCATATGTTATTTTCTTTTGCCTTCTCGTTTGTCTGTTTGCGTGTTTGTTTTTGTGTTTTGTGGTTGACTGTCGTCCTTGAATGCTACTTTCCCTGTCCGATATTTTTATCTTTATTGCCATGCTCCCAAACCTTGCACTCACCCGATATAAACCCATCATATGCATCAGTACACATAACATTAATAATCATCTTGAACAAGCTGAAAACTTTTGACGTCATACAGCGCAAGCTAAATTACGTAAGCAATGACTTTATTGTTTGTCAAGTGACTACTAGTGTATTTAAACATACGGTACCGCTCAGAACTTTGCATACAGGGGCGCCCAATGGAACAGCCAGTAAACTTAGCAGCCTGATTACCTTGACCTCCGAGATAATATATAGTGCCCCCACAATAGCGTAAACAATGGGTGTTACTGTTGTGTTAGAATCGAAATAATAAATACGTACCTGTATTTTACAGGTACGTATTTATTATTTCTTAAGTAAAACAACTTAACAAATGCGATCAGTGAAATAACGTTATAACATTGTGACATCATTGACGTCAAGACGTCATGACGTAGAGACACGTGTTAACGTTCTTGCACAACTAGACCCTGAACTCTACAATCTATGAAAGTTTTGATCAAATTCAATTTTAAATACAGAATATATAACGATACAAGATTTCTAGATATACTATATTCTAGGGCTGAAACGAGTACCCGGGTACCCGCGGGTCGGGTCCGATCTCTCGGGTACCCGGGTACAAATTTTTTACCCGTTACCCGATGTTACTCTTTCACTGCCGAATTTCTGGGTAATGTTTCTGTGTTTGCCAAGTTTATTTTGGTCAAACTTACATATAAACATTTCCGGATTTGTTTATCACCAGATGTAGTATTGCTAAAGTTATTTCCCGTACAATGGTTATAAAATGAAAGTTTGTTGTTCGGATTCCAAGATACTATATGCGGTCCCTAATCCTGGACATTGACAGTCAATTGCAAGTCACCGTTCGGCGACAGTGGCCGTGAAGGAGTTTATTTTACAAGAGGGACGTTTATATTGATAACACGTTTGATTTATTTCATGTCTTTCGTTCCAACTCTATATTATTGTATTGCTCGAAATAAATGTAACATATCGGGCGTTGTTATACATTTGTACAAAATTACTTTTTGCGGTTTATTGAGAACAACTACTTGATCAAGCACAAACACAAACTATAAACAAGTGTGATTAAACATGTATGGATGGCCGTAGGGGAAACCCAATGAAAGTTATGCCGTTTCCATTGTCGGGAGAGGAGGCGCCTCCTGTTTAACAGCAGACTCTTCGCGTTGGTCAGTTGACGTGGTAGCAACGTCGGCCGTGGCGCGTGCAGACGGGACAGCCATTGATGGAACAGGAGATGAAGTTTCCGATGCGGGGATTAGTTTGTGTTTTTTTTGTTTAAGAATATAATAGCATCCGCAGTGCCGGGGTCTAGAGCCGACCGTTGCTTAGTGATAGTAAGACCGGCCGTGCTGAAGGCTCTTTCAGAAGGGACCGATGTTGCCGGAACACACAATAGTTTTCGTGCCAACGCCGCCAGTTTGGGAAATTTCACCGATGACGCATCCCACCATTCCAAAACTTTAAAAACAGAACCCTGAATGCACCTCACTGGTTCAGCGAGGTAAGAATTCAATTCATCGATTGTTTTTTGTTTCATCGTTTATTTCAATAATGTCACCCATAATAAATTGCAGGACACTGACATGCTTTTCAAGTTTAGGCACCTTTGTGGGCGTGCCATTTTGGTAGAAGAAAGTGGTACAACCTTTTGAAACAGCTTGAACAGGTTTAATATGCGGGTACACGGGTACCCGCGGGTAATTGTCCGAGGGTACCCGGGTACGAATTTTGTACCCGTTTCAGCACTACTATATTCCAACAGAATAACAATCCAGTGGTGTCTAATGTGGCATTATCATTAATAATAATTTACTGACATCGTGAATCACTAAAACCCATTGAAATAGTTGTTGCTATATACAATTATACATAATAAATATATTGAAAAAACTCTAAATATATTGAAACAACTCTTCCACCGGAAATCTCGTTTAATTTGGGCTCTCTGCGCGAATATAACACTGTCAGGCGAAGGTGCGTGTGACGTCACATCGTGTTTCCACTTGATGAGAAAACACCTTGCAAATACTCGCTTGAAAAAAATATCGCCCACAACTAATACATAATGAGATTTTCGTAGAGTTTCTCGACCTGTTTATTTGCATTATAGCTGATTTCAGCATCCAATTCGTTCGTCTAGCATAGATCAGCATGCATGTACGACTTGAAGCCTCGATTTATGAGAAGAAATGTAGGTTATCCGCCAGATGGCGATGAGGAGGCGCCAAAAGCAATGACTATGAATGCAAGTTGATAAATCAACCTTGCAATCAAAAACGGCTTGACGATCATAGAGTATCTGTAGTTATTGGACCAAGGGAAATAACCCTAATATGTTTACCTAAATATTTGCATTTGTTCACTCCCTTGAAACTTATATATGTAATAGAGTTACAATACATGTAGTATTAACTTTAGAGATATATGGAAAAACAACAACAGAAAGGAAAAGAATAATAATGATAATGTTACCCTCATCTATATAATGCTGTATAAGTGTACATGTTTTGTTGTCAGATTGTTTCTATCAATAACACATATACATGTATAAATAGCTGGATTGTGTTCTAATTTTATTACAGACTGTTTGATTGACATCCAGTGTTTATGTAATATTCTAGTAATTTCAAAATTATTGTTTAGATACTGAGATTTGTAGAGTGTTACTGAACATTCTTTAATCTAGAATGGTCCATGTTGGTATATAAAGCTGACCTTAACAAAACTTACAGGATTTTCAGTATCAATATTTAAAGTGGAGTATCTGGTTCATTATTTTAATTGAGAATTATATAATACAAAATATTGGATGCTTTAAATTTAAATTTATTGTTAGGGGATTTAAAAATATTGTGCTCATCTAGTAACATTGGATTATTTGATTATTTGGATATTTGGACTATTGTGAATTTACGAACCAGGAAAGACTTGAAATGAAATTGAATTAAAGGGACACTTGACAAATATTGTTAAAGGACATTTAACAATTCAGATTAAAGGAACACATGCTAATAGTATTTGGATTTTATTCGTTTATCGGATTTTAAAGATATACTGGAACCATTTTATGTATTTTCTGTAAATGAATATTTGTTTTGGTAGTAACTGAATAAATGTGTTGATTATATTTTAAAAATATTTGTTGCTGGTTTTACTTCACCCGTAATAGAAATTGGGGGCTCGTCCGGGATAGAAACATTTTCGGACGCTTTTATCATTAATACATTTTTTTTGGAAATATTAATAATGGACGCTTTTATCATTAATACATTTTTTTTGGCAATATTAATAATAAAATAATAAAATAATAAAAAAATAAAAGTACAAAAGTACTCGTAATTTTTTATTATTATAAAAGTTAAACTGGCAGCAATCAAAATGGTGTTTGATCTTGAAAAATGTGTTGCTTCGCCTACCAAGGAGGAGTTTGGTACACTGAAAAAGGATGACTTGCTCTTGCTTGCCCAAAATAATGAATCATTACTCTTTTAGTTAAAAAGATTATTTTGGTTAAATATATGGTCATGATGGTAGAAGAAGACATTTTTGATGAAAGTGCATTATCTCTTTTAGTAATCACAGAGTCTGACCTAAACTTAAGAGAAATGGAATTAGAAAAAAAAAAAAATAGAAAAAGAAATGCTGTTGAAAGAAAAACAAATGCAAAAAGAAAAAGAAATTGAATTCAGACAAATGGCAATGAAAAAAAGGAAATGGAAATGAAATTAATGGAAGAAAAAGAAATGTAGAAATTGTAAGAAAGAAAGTGATCAAAACATGTTGAAATTGCTCGAACCAAAGAACAGTTATTTGATAGATGGTGTACATCTACGAAAATTGAGCGTGATCATGATAAATTGAAGCAACTTATTTTAATTGAAGAGTTGGAGCTCAAAATGTGTATTAATAATGATGTCAAAATCTATTTGGATGAGCAAAAGGTTGAAACCCTCGACGACACTGTTCGCTCGGCTGACGAATATTCATTAACTCACGAGGTCTATTTTATTTATTCACAAATCAGGCACTCAGAAGCATTCTGCATTTAAGAAACCCTCTCACTCATACGACAGTAATTCTAAATCTCAGTCTAGGACTTTCAGTACTAGTACTTGAAAACATCAAGCATCTAATAAAGATACTGAATTAAAATCCTTATCTCAAATTACTTGCAATTATTGCAAAAAGAAAGGTAACCTTATTTACGATTGCTTAATTTGAACAAGAGTGAACTAATTTTGTAGATATAGATAACGGTACTCACAGAAACTTGAGTTGATTTAACGATGTTGGTAACGGTATATACCTATTATTTAGTAAGCTAGTTTGGAGAAACAAAATAAAATTATTTAAAATAGCTGTTAGTATGTTCTATGTCGTCTACGCCTCCGACGAACATAAAACATTTATCTTCTTAAGTATTTTGCATACATGCAAACGCTAGTAACTCCCCGACCACCACGTGAAGTAATTGAACAAACCCCACAAAATACCACTTGAATTTTACCTTACTTCACGTAATGGTCGAAGACACATACCGTTCACATAAGAACACACACAACACATAGCTGGGAGTGAGCCTACAGCCTAAGAGATCTTTATTCAAAAAACTTAACAAGTAATGGCGAAGTAATGCCTTGAGTGGAAAACAAAGAAAGCCAAATGCAGTTAAATGTTCAATGAAAACGAGTCCGGTGCGACAAACTTTCCGTGTACGCATTAATTGCGTTGATTTGTCCTAAACCATTAACACTGTCGATTTACACAAAACATTACTAAAAAGAGTTCACGGAATTAATCCTTGCAATCCTTACACAACCATCCAGAATATGTTCACTGTCCAGTCTATGTATATACACAAGTGTCAGCGCACCGGTCGTTTCCGAGGTTATCATAATATATGTAAACTGCACATGACCAGGCTCTGAAATAACTAAAAGTATTTCATTATCTTCTTCAAAACTTGTTATGAAATAACTTTAAAATAATTCTCAAACTTGATTTTTTGTTAGCAGCCATCCAAATCAGTCATATGGCTTAAGTAATCAATATTAGATATTAAGCACCACTATGCTCCACATATTCTAATCTAATTGTGGTAATACATATCAATGGAAAATAAACAGTTTATTCTTCCAAGAAGAAAACGAACCCAATATTGAAAAGTAATAATAACTACAAAAGAACATGTGCTATAAGGTCCGTCGACCATCTTAATTAGAGAACCTATATATATATAGGTGCTATTTATACAAAATAATATTATACATAAGTATATGTACAGTTGAGTGGGTGGGTGGGTGGGTGGGTGGGCTAGTATGGCACTACACGTCCGATCTCTAGCGAAGGCTTAGCTCGAATGACCAACGCCCAGCGTAAGTCTAAAAATAACTATACACGAGTCAACTCATACAACCACTTCCAAAACCGGTTATCTATTAATAATAATATGCTAACCACTGGCGTTCGAGTCAAACAACTAAAAGGAAAACAACAAAAAATAAATAAAATACAACAACAAAGAACAACAAATCATGTATCAAAATACAAACGAAGATAAATTCCACAGTAACTGCTTCCACGATCTCGGTAACGGTATTTAATTTGAGTGAACTGTTCCTCTAGATCTAGATAATGGTACTAAAACAAACGTGAGTTTTTTTAACGATGTTGGTAACGGTACTTATTATAGAGCGAACTGTTTTGTAGAGCAAAATAACAGTACTCAATAGGTTTTCACGACCTCGGTAACGGTACTTGTTAATGGGTTCGTGCAGGGTTCTCCCATCGGCAACCACGTTGGTTGCCAATGGCCACCGATGGTAACATTTTGGTACCAACGAGGCCACCGATACTACCTCAGGTGTAGAGTCGCGGGAAGATTGGTTACCAACGTTCTACCTATCGGCAAACGACGGTAACCGATGGTAGCCGATGGTTACCGAGAATGCTTTCGGTAAACGATGGGAGAACCCTGAACGGACCCATTGAGTCAGCTGTTATGTAGGACCAGATAACGGTATTCACAGTACGTGAGTAGTTTTAAGGATGTTGATAATGGTCCTTTTAATTGAGTAAACTGTTTTTGTAGAAATATATAACGGTACTTAAAACGTTTCAATTGTTTTCATAATCTTGGTAACGGTACTAATTATGGAGTGAATGGTTTATGTAGAAATAGACAACGGTACTATTACAATTTCTGTAACGGGACTTACTGAGTAGTTTTAAGGATGTTGGTAACTGTACTTATTATTGAGTAAACTATTGTGGTTTTACTTATTATTGAGTGAACTGTTTTGTTGACATAGATAACGGTATTCACAGAAACTTGAGTAGTTTTAAGGATGTTGGTTACGGTACTTATTATTGAGTGAACTGTTTTGTTGACATAGATAACGGTATTCACAGAAACTTGAGTAGTTTTAAGGATGTTGGTAACGGTACTTATTATTGAGTGAACTGTTTTGTAGACATAGATAACTGTATTCACAGAAACTTGAGAAGTTTTAAGGATGTTGGTAACGGTATTTATTATTGTGTGAACTGTTTTGTTGACATAGATAACGGTATTCACAGAAACTTGAGTAGTTTTAAGGATGTTGGTAACGGTACTTATTATTGAGTGAACTGTTTTGTTGACATAGATAACGGTATTCACAGAAACTTGAGTAGTTTTAAGGATGTTGGTAACGGTACTTATTATTGAGTGAACTGTTTTGTAGACATAGATAACTGTATTCACAGAAACTTGGGAAGTTTTAAGGATGTTGGTAACGGTATTTATTATTGTGTGAACTGTGTTTTGTAGACGTAGATAACGGTATTCACAGAAACTTGAGTAGTTTTAGGCCCGGTACACACGGTAAGATTTATCTTATAAGATATGTCTTGTGAGACAAATTGCATCGTGTGTACAGGCGCTTAAGACACAATTTATGACCTGAAAGATGTCTTCCAGAAATAGAACATGTTCTATTTCCATAAGACAAGATCAAAAGCACCGCCATCCAACCGCACGTGATGACAGGCCGAGGTGTACTGCGTTCAAGATTTGACATAAATTTCGCAGCATAGGGGCTATATGCATTGTAGATTTGTACACGCGGGTATTTTAGGTCATACGTAGCAACATGGCTGGAAACTGGACGAATGATAAAATTGAAGATTTGCTGGGATGTTATGAGGAAGAGGAAGTTTTGTGGACGGTCACGCACAAAGACTACCACAAGAAAGATGTACGACAAGACGCTTTCATTCGTTTGAGTGAAAAGTTAAGCATGTCTGGTAAGCTGATTTATATATATATATACACAGCAAAAATAAAAAATATCCATATTTTTTAAATATTTTCTGTGTATTTGAATAAACTTTCTACTACATGTTAGTAGGTGATATGTGTGTATGTGTGTCTATCTGTATATGTGTATGCAAGTATGTGTGAATGTACATATGTGTGTGCACGTATGTACCTGTTTATGTGTGTATGTGTGGTCGTACCTTCGTCTGTACGTATATATGTATGCATGTATGTAAGTAGGTAGACAGACAGGCAGGCCGGCAAGCAGGCAGGGGGGAGACAGGGGAGGGGGTATGCGTGTGTGTGTGTGTGTGGGTGTGGGTGTGGGTGTGGGTGGGTGTGCGTGCGTGCGTGCGTGTGTTCATGCATGCATGCATGTATGTATTACTATTATGTGTATGTATATGTGTATGTATGTTACAATGATAACATATATATTTCAGTTGTTGATATCTCCAAAAAGATCAAGCACTTACTACAATAAAGAGTTGTCAAAGGAAAAAAATTCAAAAGTCAGTGGAAGTGGCACCGATCAGATCTACCGTTCCAAGTGGCCGTTTTATGTGACCATGGACGCATTTCTCAGAGATCAGGTCATGCCCAGGAAGGCCATTTCTAATATGGTATGAAAATACAATATATTGAACTATCAGAAGATTGTAGCATTTTAACTCGGTTAACGTTATCCAGAACTATCAGAAGGTCATACTATTTCAACTCAGTTAATTTTATCCCACTGCCATGGCACATCACCATTTGAGTTGAAATAGTCACAGTATTCCTGTTGGACAGACTTTGCATAAGCTGCATGCCTGTTTCCACTCCTTCTGCTCAGTGGTGCTAGTCCTTTCCGTTCACCTTCTTGTCTCCATTCTCCAGGTATGACTTCATGACTTTCTCCATTTTCTCTGTCAAGACTACCGTGCGGTGTATACACCTCTGCTGTAACTGTACTTCTCAAAAAATTATGAAGGGCACATGCAGCTAAGATGATCATTTCTGCTTTTTCAGGAGCAAGAGCAATAGGCTTTTGAAATATTCTGAATCTACTAGCTAAAATTCCAAAAGCGTTTTCAACAATGCGTCTTGCCCTAGAAAGTCTGTAGTTAAATATACGCCTTTCATCATTGAGTGCTCTCTGTGGGTATGGCTTCATCAAGTACGGTTTGAGTGGAAATGCTTCATCTCCCACAATTACGTATGGTACACCAATATCACGCCCTGGTAAAGGTGTAGGTTCTGGTATTCCAAGACTTTTCTTTTCAAGCGCTTCATGCAACGTACACTCACGGAAAACACCACCATCACTGATTCTGCCATTGCACCCAACATCAATGTAGGTGAACTTATAATCAGCATCCACTAAAGCCATCAGTACAATGCTGAATGTTTGCTTATAGTTGTAGTATGCTGCCCCACTACCAACGGGATGCCTCAGACAAACATGCTTTCCATCTAATGCACCAATACAATTTGGGAAGTTCCATCTCTCTTCAAATTCATTTGCTATATTTTTCCATTCGTCTTCACTGTTTGGCACTTGAAGCAGAAAAAGAGTCATATTAATAATTTGGCAACTATTATCTTTCCAGGACGCTCACTCAGATGAAGACATTGAGGCAAGTCAAAATGATGACGATGGGGACATCAATGTTGAGGATGATAATGATTCACAGACAAGTACTGGCACCAGAGTATCACAAGAATCTACAAGACTTTTGGGGAAAAGAAAGGCAACCGACCGATTAATGAACAAGAAGAAACAAGTCAAGGCCGAAGATGATTTGCTCAGAGAGGCAAGTTCTGTTTTAAAGGCACTGACTGCTGACAGTGTCTCTTCCACCAAGACAGTGAAAGAAGATGATGATGATATATATGGAAAATATATCGCCACGGAAATGCGAATGATTATGGATCCACGGGCTAAGCAATATATAAAGTACAAAATACAAGGCCTATTGTTTGAAGCACAGTGTGGTGGAAATCAATTTTCAGCTGTTTTTTTTCCTATAACCATGCCATCAGTAGCAATGCATGCTCCGGCATCAAGCTATGGAAGATCTGCAATGTATGCTCCTGCATCAAGCTATGGAGGATCTGCAGTGCCTTCTCCCTCATCAAGCTATGGAGGATCTGCAATGCCTTCTCCTTCATCAAGCTGTGGAGGATCTGCAATTCCTTCTCCTTCAATAAGCTACGGAGGATCCACATACCAGTCTCCCATGACATCCAGCCAAACACCTGCTTTTGATGGACAACATAATTCCTACCAAATCGATAGCCAGGAATCAAACGAATAGTAGTACCATTCTAAATGCCCGAAGTACTGTTCTAGCTGCATATTTTTAGTTTACCATGTTTATGAAATCACTGGCATATGAAGCTTAAATGAACATGATGATGGCGATGAATAGAAGCTAATAACATCACGAAATATTTACCTTCATGTATTTCTCACAGAGTGAATCGTATATGGCTGCACAGGTTTCTGGTATAATCATGCTTAAAGTTGTTTTCGGGACTCTGTACAGATAAGACAGATCCTGGTAACTGTTTCCTGAAATATAGTGATGATGGTATAGACATTTTATTTTGTATTGACATGCTTACATGTGTTAATTTTCATATTCTTATCTTGGATATGTTTGTTTTACTAAACGCTATTAACTCAATATGTTATCATCTTAGCCAAAAAACGGTCAAACATATCACAATAAACACACCATGTATAAAGTTTCATGGCAGAAACATAATTGTTGTTTGGATTCATATACAATATTGATCGATTGATTGGGGTTTATGAAAGCCCCGAGACCTGACAGTGGGGCCCCATCCCCGAACCACAGGGGCTATCTATAATATAAGAACACATGTATATGCATGAGATAGAGAGATACTTGGATGATCAGGGATAATGAAACAAATTAAGCAACAAAGTTACCAATATTAATTATAAAAATAAAGCTATGTACCTGATGCCAAGTAGCGTAATGTCAATGCAAGCCGTTCTTTGGGTGAAATAGCTTCTCTCATAACGGTATCTTTTTTTGTGATGTAGGGTGAAACCATGTTCAAAAGCTTCGTGAACGTTTCCTTGTCCATTCGCAAAAATGTTCTAAATGAGGCAGAATCTTGATCTTCAAGCTCTTTCTGTAATGAGTGGAAAGCTCCAAGTTTACTTCTATTTTTAATCCATTCTCGCACCCATTTAGTTCGTCTTCTTCTTGCACGTGCACGCCGTTTCTTTGCAATTGTGCTCAAGATAATGGACGTGCAAGCAAAAGCTTTTAGCAGTGCTACCTTGCTGTGTGCCACCATTTTCTGCAATGTTTACATTCTGGAAAGATCCAGTATGCACTTATTTATGAAGGTCACCAGAAAATCCCATAAAATTAATCACACCGTGTGTACAGGCAATCTCATAAGATAGATTCTATAAGATTTGTCTTATAAGATTTGTCCTATGAGATAATCTTACCGTGTGTACCGGGCCTTAAAGATGTTGGCAACGGTACTTATTATTGAGTGAACTGTTTTGTAGACGTAAATAACGGTATTTATACAAACGTGAGTAGTTTTAAGAAGGTTGGTAACGGTACTTATTATTGAGTCAAATGTTTTGAGAAACACTGGTACTCAGAATAGCTATTTTTACGAACTCGGTAACGGTACCTATTATTGGTACCGCTACCGTGGTACCGGTAACTGATTGAGTAAACGTGTATGCATAAAACAGTTATTTCCACATGTTTATGTTACGTCACTGTGTTTAGAGTGATAATTATTTATAATCTCATAAGCTGCATTTACATTTATTTTATGATCTTACGTGTTTATTCTTACGTTATTTTCGGAGATACAATCTTACATACAAACTTTAACCATTTTTTCTAAATATTAAACCGGCCATAACTGTGTTAAAATAAAAGCATGAGTTATAGAACCATGAGTTATAGAACCTGGCTGTATGATGTTGTCTAATGATGGGGAATACATGTGTAAAGTTCAATCCATTGTGAAAAGTAGTTTCGGAGATACAAGCTCACATACAAATTTTAACCAACTTTTCTAATTATTGAGGGGCCATAATTTTCTTAAAATAAAAGCATGAGTTGAATTTTAGAACCTAGCTGTTTGATGTTGTCTAATGATGCCGTATTTAGGTTTGAAGTTTCAATCCATTATGTAATTAAAATTAGTTTCGGAGATACTAGGTTACATACAAACTTCAATCGGCGGCGTCAACATTCAACTTTTGCGTTTAGGTCATTTTCACACAAAGTGTATGCACTTTTAAGCTTTGCTTATATTTATATCTTGGATGGTACATCGCAACGTGACAAAGCAATTGTGTAAGTGACCTTGACGCTCCAAGCAAAGAGCAGATAACTTAATATGTTTTACCTTCAACATTTGGATCACTAAACTGTATCCACTAGACCTTTCAAACTTTGCTTATAGTTGTATATTGGGTGGTACATGGCAACGCGACAAAGCAAATGTGGAAGTAACATTGACCCTCCAAGCAAGCAAAGGGCAGATAACTTCACAAACTGTATGCACTAGACCATTCAAACTTTGCTTATAGTTGTATCTTGAGTGGTACACTGCAACGTTACAAAGCAAATGTGGATTTGACCTTGACCCTCAAAGCAAGGGGCAGATAATTTAATTACTTTTACCTTCAACATTTGGGTTTAGGTCACTTTCTCTCAAACTTTATGCAATAGACCTTTCAAACTTCGCTTATAGTTGATTCTTAGGTACGTTTCCTACCCCTGAAACACCGCGTGGCCATCCCTGCTTCGTACTGACTGAAACTCGTTGGACACCGGCGCCCCTGCGGCATGCAGACGTGGGCAAAGATTGGTGGAGCTGCTCCGACGGTCGGCCGCATCACAACGTGTCAAAAAGCAAATGTGGATGTAATCTTCACTTTCCTAGCAAAGGGCAGATAACTTTCATTGTTACATTTACATCACTTTCTCATGAACTATAATTACGCACTAGATGCGCTTTAAACCTAGTGTATATCTTTGGAAGACAAAACATTATATTTTGACATAGTTTTGTCTTGGATCGTGCATCTGTTTGGACGCATGGATTTCATCTATGACCTTGACCTACTGTTTGGGGTTGGTGCTTTTTTTTGCTCCCACCACAAATTGGTGAGGGGGCATGTAGCGTTACCCATGTCCGTCCGTCCTTCCGTCCGTTCCAAAATGTTTGTGTCTATCTCCTCCCCCACTTTTCAACCGATTGCTTCTGAACTTTACAGGAAGCTTACCTATGATGTCAAGAGGTGAATATCGTTTCGGCGTCAAAATCGATCCAGTATTACCGAAGTTATGGCCCCTTTTTCGTGAAATGTTACGTGAAAATATCTTGTGTATCTATCTCCTCCCACAATTTTTCAACCGATTGCTTCGAAACTTTACAGGATGCTTACCTATGATGTCAATATGTGCATATCGTTTCGGCGTCAAAATCGACTCATTATTATCGGAGTTATGGCCCCTTTTTCGTCAAATGTAACGTCAAAATAGCTTGTGTGTCTACTCCCAAATTTGTCAACTGATTGCTTCGAAACCTTACAGGATGCTTACTTATGACGTCAAGATGTGCGCATTGTCTCGGGGTCAAAATCGACTAAACCCCCAGTGGCCTACTTTGCCACTGACCGTTCCAAGGCGGTAGCCCTATTGTCAACCCTTTTGTGTTTGTGATGTCGTTTGCATTTATTATTACGTTTGCCTTCTTGTTTTTCTGTTTGCGTTTTTGTTTCTTTGTTTTGTGGTTGACTGTCCTCCTTGAATGCTACTTTCGATACTGTCCGATCTGTTTATATTTCTTAGTATTACCGGACTTATGGCCTTTTTTTCGTCAAATTTTGCGTAAAAATATATTGTGTGTCTATCTCCTCCCACAGTTTTTCTCCGTTTCTTTTCAAACTTAAAAGGATGCTAACCACTGATATATCAAAATGTGCATTTCGATTCGGCGTCATCATTATTACCAGATGTACGGCCCCTTTTTCGTTAAAGTTGACGTTATACACTGAATGTTTTCAGTGGGGGTATCCGTGTCCCATGGACACATTTCTAGTTTTTTATAGAATGGCATTTTGTTTTTAAACAAATGCACTTAAATGTCATATCAGCAAACTGTAAACTCCATTTTATTAGTTATTAAAATTACAAACTTTCATTTAAACAACATTTATCTATTATTTTTAAGTCCCGCCCCCGTTAGGCGATGATGCCGAATGTATGTGTGAAGTTTCAATCCATTCTGTAAAGTAGATTCGAAAATACACGCTTGCATACAAACTTTAACCAACAAGCTTACATACAAACAGTTAAAGTTTAACCAAATATTCTAAGTAGAAAAGGGGCCATACGTTTGTTAAAATAAAAACATGAGTTACAAAACCAGGCTGTATCAAGTTGATTAATGATGCTGAATACATGTGTGAAGTTGCAATCCATTCTGTAAAGTAGCTTCAGTGATACAAGCTTACATACAAACTTTAACCCGGAAGCAGACGCAAACGACGACGCAGACGCACATGACGATCAAGTGATGACAATAGCTCTACTTTATTCTTCGAAAAAGTCGAGCTAAAAAGATTGACAATGGTTGACACTATTGTCAACCTTTTTAGCTACCGCCTTGGTACAGTCAGTGACAATAGGCCGCTGGGTATTTGAACCAGGTATTAGGGTGCTCGAAACCCCACTCTTACCCTATTGTTACCCCATTTAAACAGGGCAGTGTAAATAAAGAAACCACCGCCAGGCTAGATCCTCTTTTAAACAAACTAGACATCATTAACAGGCCAAGGCAATATAAGTAAAACACAAACCGGATCAAAATTGGTCAAGTTCAAATACAAAATGAATGTGCCAGAGTGTTCACAAGGCAGAATACGACATTTTCCAATAAATTAAGGGACAAAACTCTATTCAAAATTTGGAAACTCGATTTCCAAATTTCTCTTTTCATACGTTTGATATTATCACAGTAGCGTTGCATGTGCAGTTTGGCGGCGGTAAGGTCTCCCCGTGCTTGCAATCAGAACTGTTATTCATTCCGATCTTTGAAGATCGCTGAGCCGGATATTTATAGATATCGGTGGTACATTCTCAAATGCTTTTGTATTTTTCTTGAATTTCGAATGGGTGGTACTCCAGCCTTTAACGTTTCTGAGTATTGATTAATCACCCTTAGGATACGTTGCCTGCTTTTTAATTTAGTATTTTGACTGATGCCAGTGATACGTAGGTTTCATAACCTCTGCTACTAACTAAATTTCTTTTGTTTATTTCGCCCATTGTTTTCTAGTTTAGGGAAAAACGTTTTGTTAAAAACTGGGATAATACGCCGCTGGCCATGGACTGGTGGAAAATACCTCATTGGAGGTTCCATGTTCACCGTCATATGCATATCATCGTCGGGATGTCTTAAATCTCTGTACTATTGACATTTTAAATATTGAGTTCTTCTCAACCCGGGGCTAGAGGGCGTGAACGGTAGCAAGCACTTTTCACTACTGTTCATGAACAGTCTCAATCAAACCGAGATTTCAATATTTTTGTATTTATCGTGTTCAAAGATTTCCATATTTCTCTTTTCATACTGTTTTCTAGTGTTACTAATCCGGTATAGTTAGTTTTTCAAACTTCTCCGATCGTTATTTGGTAAATGAAAATGCTAGTGTTCACAAGGCAGAATGTTATATTTCAGTAAAACAGGCGAAATTACTCTCGTATTGCTTATCCAATCTGCCTAGTTTTCGGACTTGCCTTAGCTTTCATTGATATAAAGACCCGGACAAAAAATTGTAAAGATCAAATTAACAAGAAGTAAATGACATTGAAGCGCTCTCCTGAAGATCTGAACAGCTAGATCTTGCAACGGTATCATAACTTTTTATATGTTCGTCATTATTTGAAGGGGTGGTGTTTATTAATCATCGAAAAATACAAGCTTTGTTGTGGCCATGTTGGAGGAGGCATGTTTGAAGTCCAAGCAGCCCTTGCAGTTGTCAGAGTAAATACATTTTATTTTCAATATTTCTCAAATCAAAATCGTTTTGTAACAAGAGTAACATTCCTGTTAAGTTTCAAGAAAATCTTTCAAGTAGTTTCAGAGGAGTAGTTGCCACAACGTTTTCCTATATACTCTGTGTAAACAAAGATGCCTTCTGGTTGCCATGTTTGGTGTCAATTAAAACAAATGTTTAGGACCAACTTCATGCTATTCCAGTCATTTTGGTAAAGGTACCAAATCAATAACCCATGGTAACCACAAAGTTGTACTTGTTAAATCTATTTTTAGCTGTGGTGGCCATCTTGAAGTTCACCTGAATTTTACTTAGGACCAACCAGATATCAAGAGCGACATTCCTATTTCATAAAAAATCTATCAAATAGTTTCAGAGTAGTCGCCACATGTTTTTCCTATATAACTCTATGTAAACAGCATGTCTGACATCAAATTGAAATTAATTTTGGTTAAGACCAACTACATCTCATGGCAGTCATTCGGTAAAGGTTCATTTATGGTTTGTGAGAAGTAGTCGCCACCAAAATCTATTTTTAGCCGTGGAGGCCATCTTGAATTTCCGGCCGACCTGAATTATGCTAGGATCAACTAGACATCAAGAGCAATATTCCTGTGAAGTTGAAAATACGTGAAATAGTTTCAGAGGAGTAGTCGCCACAAGTTTTTCCTATATTACTCTATGTAGAAAAACAATGGCCGCTGGCGGCCATGTTTGACAGCGAATCAAAATATATTTTGTTTAGGACCAACTACATGTCATGCCAGCCATTTTAGTAATGTTCCAAATCAATACCACTTATGGTTTTTGAAAAGTAATCGCCACATACTTGTATTTTTTAAATCTATTTTAGCAGTGGAGGCCATCTTGTATTTCCGGCCGTCTGATTTTACGCTGGGATCAACTAGACATCAAGAGCAATATTTCCTGTGAAGTTTCATGAAAATCCGTTTCAGAGGAGTAGTCGCCACAAGGTTTTCCTATATTATGTAAACAAAGATGGCCTCATCACTTATGTTTTTTGAGAACTAGTCTCCACAAAATTGTATTTTAAAGTCTATGTTTAGCCGTGGCGGCAATCTTGAATTTCCGGCTGACCTGATTTTTTGCTAGAATCAACTAGACATCGAGACAAAATTCTTGTGAAGTTTCATGAAAATCCTTTAAGTTGTTTCAGAGGAGTAGTCGCTACAAGTTTTTACTATATAACTCTATGTAAACAAGGATGGCCGCTGGCAGCCATGTTTAAAGTCGAATCAAAATGATTTTCGACAAGGACCAACAACATGTCATGCTGATCATTATAGAAAAGGTCCCATATCAATATCGCCTATATTTGTCAAGAAGTAGTCGCTACAAACTTTTTTTAAATCTATTTTTAGGCTTTAGAGGCCATCTTGGATTTTACATCAACGTGAATTTTTGCTTGGATTAACTAGATATTATGGGCAACATTCCTGTAAAGTTTCATGAAAATCCATCCAGTAGTTTCAGAGAAGTAGTCGCTACAAATTTTTACTATATAACTCTATGTAAACAAAGATGGCTGCCGGCAGCCATATTTCACGTCGAATCAAAATAATGTTCAACATGAACCAACGTCGTGTCATGCCGGTCATTTTAGAAGAAGTCCCATATAAATATCATTTATAGTTTTTTCAAGAAGTAGTCGCTACAATATTGTACGTTTTTTTTAAATATATTGTTAGCTTTGGTGCCCATGTTGGATTTCACATCAACACGAATTTTTGCTAGGATCAACCAGACATTATGGGCAACATTCCTGTAAAGTTTCATTAAAATCCATCTAGTAGTTTCAGAGTAGTCGCTGCAAGAAAAGTTTACGGACAGACAGACATAAGCTGTGCTGGTCTGTGATCATCATTATTTTACATTTAACGTTAGCTTTTTTTACATTTGTGGCAGTTTTACATTTACCGTAATTTTTACAGTTGAGGTTTTTACAATCTGAATTAAAGGATTTAATGGTATGTATTCATCAAATGCAATTTCAGCGACCATACTACAATACCCTTTGTCACAATAATGTAATGGTCTTGATTCAAAGAAAGAACAGTCCATTATTATATATATGTAGCGGGTTAAGGGTAAAATATATATGAAGACAAATATACGTCGTAGTCAAATAACGGCTCAAACATTTGGAGAAGTGTATAATATACAGAATAATCAACAGTCTCAGTGTGATACGAAAAATATGTCACGAGCTTACCTTGTAATTCGGTAAAAAAAACGAATTCGAAGAACCCTTGTACCTTTTAATTCGGTAAAAAAACGAACTCGTTCTTTAAAAACGAGTTTGAAGTACGAGTTATTTAACCGAATTACAATGTGCTCGATTGACTTATTTTTTTGTATCACATCGAGACTGTTGATTATTCTTTTTATTATTAGTGATTTCTTAAGGATATCCCCCTCCCCACCCCCAACCCCCACCTCCCCCCATCCACTACTACGCAAGGCGCCCTCGCATATGAATACATTTGGCAGATTTTGAAATAAGCCGTTAAATTTGCTGATTTAAATCGATAGCAATCCACAGTACCATTAAATACCAAAATGGTAAAAAAAAAGTATTTCCGGCAGTGATATCTTCACACCAGTGGCGATATAAAAAAATTATATCGTCACGATATCACTTTTGTCTGATACTAAAAAAATATGTTACTGAGAAATCCTTATAAATCACTGATAGGAATATAATAAAGATCTATATTAAGATCTCTGTTCATTAATAAAAACAAACTCCGTCCACTATTAGGGAGAAAAAGCATATACTAGTCAACATTCCTAAGTACCCACCTAATAATATATCAATAATATTATCATTGTTATGTGTGTTTAAATCGTCGATGTGTTTTCTTAGAAATAAATTATAACACTTATACAAGTGGGTACTTAGATGTGTGTTAAGTAATTTTAAATTAGTGTTATTTGCGATGTTCCTAATTCTACAATATTCCAACTAAGATTATTTTGACAACATGTTTTACTAGCATTACCACTACAAATGCAGTTGCAAAATATATTTTCGAAATATGTATGATAAAATGTTAACGCTGAATTACAGTTACTTGAATTTCAAACGATATTTAATTAAAATGGTGGTAATTTATGATTATCCGTGTGTTTTTTTTATAGACGGAACTTCCATCTGCAATAAATAAGTCAAACGTTCATGGTTTTTATATTATTTCCTACCAATTTTAAGAAGTTTATATCTTGAAATCGGACTTTGATTAATGTTAGTTAAGATAAAAAATTGATTAATTGGGAATTTTGTCCGGCATTGTTTACGCTTGTTACTCGTTCGTATTTGCATTTACTTGTTTACACAGCCGTTAACGAGCACTTGTTGATCTTTATATTCATAGTTAATCTATGTTTTACCATACCATGCTTTATTTGTAAATAGTTTTACTTATACATTTTTCGCGAACTCTGTCTGATAAGTAACTATTTCATTGTTCATTTGCATCAGTTTTCGCGCACAATATGACCTATTTGTGTCGACGTACCGTAAGATACTATTCATTCATTACGCTTGATACTGAAGCGCACTATACAAAAAAGTCACGTGGGTTACCCATTCTGACACGATCGCAGCACTTATGAGAAAACACTTTGTCCTGCATTCAGCAAAATGGCAGTCGGTCATAAATATTACTGCATGTTCCCTAAATTGTACCCATGTCGAGGGGCCCGTTTACGCTGGAGAACAAAACCCGTTTTATATATGTTGTGCCACGAGTATCTAAACACTATATTCATTTTTGTGTGATTTTTACCCGATTACTCCCAATGGGTGAAGCCAAAATCCGAGGCATTATTGCGCATCTTCAAATCCTAACTAAGAAAAACACCATACATGAACTTGAAATCTCAAAGTATAGAAGGAGTAAGTGTCATAAGGCCGAAACTCTGTAATAGTTAATTACTGCAAGCTACATGTAGACGGGCTCCCGTTTTATCAATGTTGTGCCTTGAGTCCCTAAATGACCATACCAAATTAGAATCAAATGCATTCACATTTGGAGAAGATTTGGAGAAGATCTGCAATTATTTGTGGTTTTTGACCTGATTACCCTCTATGGGGCCCCAGCGAATGGAGACAAAATATAAAAACTTATTTACACATCCTATATTAAGAAATACACCACACATGAATTTGAAATTTCATAGGCTATAGTAGACGTTAACGTCACAAGCCCGAAACTCGAAACCGTAAATTACTGCAAGTTCCCCAACTTGTAACCAACTTGTACCCAATATAGGGGCCGCTTTCTACAGGAGGTCAAAACTAGTCTTATATATGTTTTGCCTCAAGTCCCTAAATGGCCATACAAAATTAGAGTCAAATCCATTTACATCTGGACAAGAAAGGCTTTTTTGTGATTTTTTACCCGATTACCCCCATGGGGGCTCGAGTGGGCAAGCCAAAATCCGAGACCTTGCGGCACCCCCATATGCATTACATATACAAAATATGAAGAAAATATGTGCTGTCATTTAGGAATGGCAGCCATTATAGACAGACGGATTGGTGGACTGTATATAGCATATTTAGAAAATCAAGGGCTATAACTCGGTACTACTGGTCCAAACTGGTTGTTTTTTAAAACTGTCTGAGCTGTCATTAATATTAGTATCCTGGTAAGATTTGGTAAAGGTCAGATGAACAATGAATGCCCTTTCGTCTTAACGAGGCAAAATATAGTATTTTTAAATAAATCAAGGGCCATAACTCTGCTGTTACTGGTCCGATCTGGCTCTTTTTCGAATTTGTCCGAGCTTTCATTGATATTAACAATATGGGCCATACTCCGGTATTACTTGTCTGATCAAACTGGTTTTCGATCTTGTCTGAGCTTTTATCAATATTAACAATCTGACAAAGTTTGGTAAAGATTGTATGAAAAATAAAGGCCCTATCACATTTTTTTAGGAAAATAAAGAGCCCCAACTCTGGTGCTACTGGTCCGATCTGGCTGGTTTTAGAACTTGACCAAACTTTCGTCAATATCAATAATCCGGCCAAGTTTGATCGATTGAAAAATAAAGGCCGTATTGTGTTAACGGGGCAAATATAGCATTTTCAAGAAAATAAAGGGCCATAACTATTATGTGTTACAGATCCAATCTGACAGGTTTTCGTATTCGTCCTAGCTTTCATTGATATTAGCAATCTGGCCAAGTTTGGTAAAGATCCAATTACATTTTATTTTTTTCGAGGTAAAATATAGCATTTTTCAGAAAATTAAGGGCCATAACTCCAGTATTAATGTTCTGTTGATTTTTAAATTTGTTTGTGCTTGGTAATATTTGGAAAAGATCGGATGAGAAATGAAGGTCCTGTCGTGTTAACGGGCAAAATATAACAAGGGCCACAACTCTGGTGTAAGTGGTCCGATCTGACTGTTTTTTTCAAACTCGTCCAAGCTTTTATTCATACCAACAAGCTGGTAAAGACTGGAAAAGATCCGATGAAAAATGAAGGCCTATCGTGTTAACGAGACAAAATATAGCAATTCTAAATCAAGGGCCATAACTCCGGTGTTACTCATCTGAACTGGCTGGTTTTCAAACCCGTCCAAGCTTTCATTTTTTCCGAAAAATAACGGATGAAAAATGAAGACCCTTTGTGCTAACGAAGCAAAAGTTAACGGACGGACGACGGACAACTCGCCATCTCATAAGCTCTTCTGGCCTTCAATGGTCCTTGCACAATATATACATATTGATGGACAGACAGGAGAGCGGTGAACAGACGTACAATAACGTTCTAAAAGACGGACGGACGGACAGACAGAAAAGAAGAGAGTTGATCAACAATACATTACGGACAGATGAACGGACGGTCAGAAAATCGTAGAGTTAAAGCACTTTACAATACGGACGGACGGACGAGTCGGTGAACGTTAAATAAGTAGTAGATATAAAAGTAGAACAGGAAATGTAGCATTCAAAACACCATAGTTTATCTAGAGTCGGAATATGACATGTGGCATTCAAGCCACCAGAGTTTATCTAGAGTCGGACTATGACATGTAGCATTCAAGTCACAGTAGTTTATCTACGGTCGGCCTACGACATGTATCATTCAAATCACCATAGGTTATCTACGGTCGGACTACGACATGTTTCATTCAAATCACCGTAGTTTATCTACGGTCGGACTACGACATGTTTCATTCAAATCACCGTAGTTTATCTACGGTCGGACTACGACATGTATCATTCAAATCACCATAGGTTATCTACGGTCGGACTACGACATGTTTCATTCAAATCACCGTAGTTTATCTACGGTCGGACTACGACATGTTTCATTCAAATCACCGTAGTTTATCTACGGTCGGACTACGACATGTATCATTCAAATCACCATAGGTTATCTACGGTCGGACTACGACATGTTTCATTCAAATCACCGTAGTTTATCTACGGTCGGACTACGACATGTAGCATTCAAATCACCATAGGTTATCTACGGTCGGACTACGACATGTATCATTCAAATCACCATAGGTTATCTACGGTCGGACTACGACATGTTTCATTCAAATCACCGTAGTTTATCTACGGTCGGACTACGACATGTAGCATTCAAATCATCGTAGTTTATATACGGTCGGACTACGACATGTATCATTCAAATCACCATAGGTTATCTACGGTCGGACTACGACATGTTTCATTCAAATCACCGTAGTTTATCTACGGTCGGACTACGACATGTAGCATTCAAATCACCATAGGTTATCTACGGTCGGACTACGACATGTAGCATTCAAATCACCATAGGTTATCTACGGTCGGACTACGACATGTTTCATTCAAATCACCGTAGTTTATCTACGGTCGGACTACGACATGTAGCATTCAAATCATCGTAGTTTATATACGGTCGGACTACGACATGTATCATTCAAATCACCGTAGTTTATCTACGGTCGGACTACGACATGTAGCATTCAAATCACCGTAGTTTATCTACGGTCGGACTACGACATGTAGCATTCAAATCACCGTAGTTTATCTACGGTCGGACTACGACATGTAGCATTCAAATCACCGTAGTTTATCTACGGTCGGACTACGACATGTAGCATTCAAATCACCGTAGTTTATCTACGGTCGGACTATGACATGTAGCATTCAAATCACCATAGTTTATCTACGGTCGGACTATGACATGTAGCATTCAAATCACCATAGTTTATCTACGGTCGAACTATGACATGTAGCATTCAAATCACCGTAGTTTATCTACGGTCGGACTATGACATGTAGCATACAAATCACCATAGCTTATCTACGGTCAGAATATGATATGTAGCATTCAAATCCCCATAGTTTATCTACGGTTGGATTATGACATGTAGCATACAAATCCCCATAGTTTATCTACGGTCGGACTATTACATGTAGCATTCAAATCCCCATAGTTTATCTACGGTCGGACTATGACATGTAGCATTCAAATCCCCATAGTTTATCTACGGTCGGACTATGACATGTAGCATTCAATTCCCCATAGTTTATCTACGGTCGGACTATGACATGTAGCATTCAAATCACCATAATTTATTTACAGTCGGACTATGACATGTAGTATTCAAGTCACCATAGTCTATCTACGGACCGACTATGACATGTATCATTCAAATCACCGTTGTATATCCACGGTCGGACTATGACATTTAGCATTCAAATCACCGTGGTTTATCTACGGTCGGACTATGACATGTAGCATTCAAATCACCATAGTTTATCTACGTTTGGACTATCACATGTAGCATTCAAGTCACCATATTTTATCTACGGTCTGACTACGACATGTAGCATTCAAATCACCATAGTTTATCTAAGGTCGGACTATGACATGTAGTATTCAAGTCACTATAGTTTATCTACGGTTCGACTATGACATGTTTCATTCAAATCACCGTAGTTTATCTACGGTCGGACTACGACATGTAGCATTCAAATCATCGTAGTTTATATACGGTCGGACTACGACATGTATCATTCAAATCACCGTAGTTTATCTACGGTCGGACTACGACATGTAGCATTCAAATCACCGTAGTTTATCTACGGTCGGACTACGACATGAAGCATTCAAATCACCGTAGTTTATCTACGGTCGGACTACGACATGTAGAATTCAAATCATCGTAGTTTATATACGGTCGGACTACGACATGTATCATTCAAATCACCGTAGTTTATCTACGGTCGGACTACGACATATAGCATTAAAATCACCGTAGTTTATCTACGGTCGGACTACGACATGTAGCATTCAAATCACCGTAGTTTATCTACGGTCGGACTATGACATGTAGCATTCAAATCACCGTAGTTTATCTACGGTCGGACTATGACATGTAGCATACAAATCACCATAGCTTATCTACGGTCAGAATATGATATGTAGCATTCAAATCCCCAAAGTTTATCTACGGTTGGATTATGACATGTACCATACAAATCCCCATAGTTTATCTACGGTCGGACTATTACATGTAGCATTCAAATCCCCATAGTTTATCTACGGTCGGACTATGACATGTAGCATTCAAATCCCCATAGTTTATCTACGGTCGGACTATGCCATGTAGCATTCAATTCCCCATAGTTTATCTACGGTCGGACTATGACATGTAGCATTCAAATCACCATAATTTATTTACAGTCGGACTATGACATATAGTATTCAAGTCACCATAGTCTATCTACGGACCGACTATGACATGTATCATTCAAATCACCGTTGTATATCCACGGTCGGACTATGACATTTAGCATTCAAATCACCGTGGTTTATCTACGGTCGGACTATGACATGTAGCATTCAAATCACCATAGTTTATCTACGTTTGGACTATCACATGTAGCATTCAAGTCACCATATTTTATCTACGGTCTGACTACGACATGTAGCATTCAAATCACCATAGTTTATCTAAGGTCGGACTATGACATGTAGTATTCAAGTCACGATAGTTTATCTACGGTTCGACTATGACATGTAGCATTCATATCACCGTAGCTTATCTACGGTAGGAATACGACATGTAGCATTCGAATCACAGTAGTTTAACTACGGTCCGACTATGACAAGTAGCATTCAAATCACCTTAGACTATCTACGGACCGACTATGACATGTAGCATTCGAATCACCGTACTTTATCTACGGTCCGACTATGACAAGTAGCATTCAAATCTCCTTAGACTATCTACGGTTGGACTACGACATGTAGCATTCAAATCAAAGTAGTTTATCTACGGTCGGACTACGAGATGTAGCATTCACGTCACCGTAGGTTACAAACGGTCGGACTACTGCATGTAGCATTCAAATCAACGTAGTTTATCTACTGTCGGACTACGACATATCTACGGTCGGACTACGACATGTAGCATTCAAATCACCGTAGTTTATCTACGGCCGGACTATGACATGTAGCATACAAATCACCATAGTTTATCTACGGTCGGAATATAACATGTAGCATTCAAATCACCATAGTTTATCTACGGTTGGACTATGACATGTAGCATACAAATCACCATAGTTTATCTACGGTCGGACTACGACATGTAGCATTCAAATCACCATAATTTATTTAAGGTCGGACTATGACATGTAGCATTCAAGTCACCATAGTCTATCTAAGGTCCGACTCTGACATGTATCATTCAAATCACCGTTGTTTATCCAAGGTCGGACTATGATATTTAGCATTCAAATCACCGTGGTTTATCTACGGTCGGACTATGACATATAGCATTCAAATCACCGTAGTTTATCTACGGTCGGACTTTGAAATGTAACATTCAAATTACCGTAGTTTATCTAAGGTCCGACTATGACATGAAGCATTCAAATCACCGTAAATTATCTACGTTCGGACTATGACATGTAGCATTCAAGTCACCATAGATTATCTACGGTCGGACTATGACATGTAGCATTGAAGTCACCGTAGTTTATCTACGGTCGGTCTATGACATGTAGCATTCAAAACACCGTAGTTTATCTACGGTCGGACTATGACATGTAGCATTCAAATCACCGTAGTTTATCTACGGTCGGACAATGACATGTTGCATTCAAGTCAACGTAGTTTATCTACGGTCCGACTATGACATGTAGCATTCAAGTCACACTTGTTTATCTACGGTCGGACTATGACATGCAGTATTCGAATCACCGTAGTTTATCTACGGTCCGACTATGACATGCAGCATTCAAATCACCGAAGTTTATCTACGGTCGGACTATGACATGTAGCATTCAAATCACCGAAGTTTATCTACGGTCGGACTATGACATGTAGCATTCAAATCACAGAAGTTTATCTACGGTCGGACTATGACATGTAGCATTCGAATCACCATAGTTTATCTGCGGTAGGACTATGACATGTAGAATTTAAATCACCATAGTTTATCTACGGTCTGACTAGGACATGTAGCATTCAAATCACCGTAGTTTATCTACGGTCGAACTATGACAGGTAGCGTTCAACTCACCGTAGTTTATCTACTGTCTCACTATGACATGTAGCATTCAAATCACCATAGTTTATCTAAGTTCGTACTATGACATGTAGCATTCAAATCACCGTAGTTTATCTACGGTCGGACTATGACATGTAGCATTCAAATCACCATAGTTTATCTACAGTCTGACTATGACATGTAGCATTCAAATCACCGTAGTTTATCTACGGTCGAACTATGACATGTAGCGTTCAACTCACCGTAGTTTATCTACGGTCTCACTATGACATGTTTCATTCAAATCACCATAGTTTATCTAAGTTCGTACTATGACATGTAGCATTCAAATCACCGTATTTTATCTACGGTCTGACTATGACATGTAGCATTCAAGTCACCGTAGTTTATTAGCGGTCGGACTATGACATGTAGCATTCAAATCACCGTAGTTTATCTACGGTCGAACTATGACATGTAGCGTTCAACTCACCGTAGTTTATCTACGGTCTCACTATGACATGTATCATTCAAATCACCATAGTTTATCTTAGTTCGTACTATGACATGTAGCATTCAAATCACCGTATTTTATCTACGGTCTGACTATGACATGTAGCATTCAAGTCACCGTAGTTTATTTACGGTCGGACTATGACATGTAGCATTCAAATCACCGTAGTTTAACTACGGTCTGACTATGACATGAAGCATTAAAATCACCGTAGTTTATCTACGGTCGGACTATGACATGCAGTATTCAAATCACCGAAGTTTATCTACGGTCGGACTATGACATGTAGCATTCAAATCAAAGAAGTTTATCTACGGTCGGACTATGACATGTAGCATTCGAATCACCATAGTTTATCTGCGGTAGGACTATGACATGTAGAATTTAAATCACCATAGTTTATCTACGGTCTGACTAGGACATGTAGCATTCAAATCACCGTAGTTTATCTACGGTCGAACTATGACAGGTAGCGTTCAACTCACCGTAGTTTATCTACGGTCTCACTATGACATGTAGCATTCAAATCACCATAGTTTATCTAAGTTCGTACTATGACATGTAGCATTCAAATCACCGTAGTTTATCTACGGTCGGACTATGACATGTAGCATTCAAATCACCATAGTTTATCTACAGTCTGACTATGACATGTAGCATTCAAATCACCGTAGTTTATCTACGGTCGAACTATGACATGTAGCGTTCAACTCACCGTAGTTTATCTACGGTCTCACTATGACATGTTTCATTCAAATCACCATAGTTTATCTAAGTTCGTACTATGACATGTAGCATTCAAATCACCGTATTTTATCTACGGTCTGACTATGACATGTAGCATTCAAGTCACCGTAGTTTATTAGCGGTCGGACTATGACATCTAGCATTCAAATCACCGTAGTTTATCTACGGTCGAACTATGACATGTAGCGTTCAACTCACCGTAGTTTATCTACGGTCTCACTATGACATGTATCATTCAAATCACCATAGTTTATCTAAGTTCGTACTATGACATGTAGCATTCAAATCACCGTATTTTATCTACGGTCTGACTATGACATGTAGCATTCAAGTCACCGTAGTTTATTTACGGTCGGACTATGACATGTAGCATTCAAATCACCGTAGTTTAACTACGGTCTGACTATGACATGAAGCATTAAAATCACCGTAGTTAATCTACGGTCGGACTATGACATGCAGTATTCAAATCACCGTAGTTTATCTACGGTCGGACTATGACATGTAGCGTTGAAATCACCGCAGTTTTTCTACGGTCGGACTATGACATGTAGCATTCAAATCACCGTAGTTTATCTGCAGTCGGACTATGACATGTAGCATTCGAATCACCATTGTTTATCTACGGTCTGACTATGACATGTAGATTTTAGATCACCGTATTTTATCTCAGATCGGACTATGGCATGTAGCAATCAAATCACCATAGTTTATCTGCGGTCCGACTATGATATATAACATTCAAGTCACCATAGTTTATCTACGGTATGACTATGACATGTAGCATTAAAATCATCATAGTTTATCTACGGTCGGACTATGACATGTATCATTCAAGTCACCATAGCTTATCTAAGATCTGAATATGACATGTAGCATTCAAATCACCATAGTTTATCTACGGTCGGACAATGACATGTAGCATTCAAATCACAGTAGTATATCTGGTACGACTATGACATGTAGGATTCAAATCACCGTAGTGTATCTACGGTCTGACTATGATATGTAGCATTCAAATCACCGTAGTGTATCTACGGTCTGAGTATGACATGTAGCATTCAAATTACCATAGTTTATCTACGGTCGGACTATGACATGAAGCATTCGAGTCACCATAGTTTATCTACTGTCCGACTATGACATGTAGCATTCAAATCACCGTAGTGTATCTACGGTCGGACTATGGCTTGTAGCATTCAAATCACCGTAGTGTATCTACGGTCGGACTATGGCTTGTAGCATTCAAATCACCGTAGTTTATCTACGGTCTGACTATGACATGTAGCATTCAAATCACAATAGTTTATCTACGGTCGGACTGTGACATGTAGCATTTAAGTCACCATAGTTTATCTACGGTCTGACTATGCCATGTAGCATTCAAATGACCGTAGTATATCTGGTACGACTATGACATGTAGCATTTAATTCACCGTAGTGTATCTACGGTCTGAATATGACATGTAGCATTCAAATCACCATAGTTTATCTACGGTCGGACTGTGACACCTAGCATTCAAATCACCATAGTTTATATCTACGGTCGGACTATGTAGCATTCGAGTCACCATAGTTAATCTACTGTCCGACTATGACATGTAGCATTCAAATCACCGTAATGTATCTACAGTCTGACTATGACATGTAGCATTCAAGTCACCGTAGTTTATCTACGGTCGGACTACGACATTTAGCATTCAAATCACCGCAGTGTATCTACGGTCGGACTATAACATGTAGCATTCAAATCACCACAGTTTTTCTACGGTCTGACTATGACATGTAGAATTCAAATCACCATAGTTTATCTACGGTCGGACTATGACATGTACCATTCATGTCACCATAGTTTATCGACGGTCGGACTATGACATTTAGCCATTTAATTACCGTAGTTTATCTACGGTCGGACTATGACATTCAGCATTCTAATCACCGTAGTTTATCTACGGTCGGACTATGACATGCAGCATTCAAGTCACCATAGTTTATCTACGGTCGGACTATGACATGTAGCATTCATGTCGCCATAGTTTATCTACGGTCGGACTATGACATTCAGCATTCTAATCACCGTAGTTTATCTACGGTCGGACTTTGACATGCAGCATTCAAGTCACCATATTTTATCTACGGTTAGACTATGACATGTAGCATTCATGTCACCATAGTTTATCTACGGTCGGACTATGACATTCAGCATTCTAATCACCGTAGTTTATCTACGGTCGGACTGTGACATGTAGCATTCAAATCACCATTGTTTATCTAGGGTCAGACTATGACATGTAGCATTCATGTCACCATAATTTATCTACGGTCGGACTATGACATGCAGCATTCAAATCACCGTAGTTTATCTACGGTCGGACTATGACATGCAGCATTCAAGTCGCCATAGTTTATCTACCGTCGGACTATGACTTTGAGCATTCAAATCACCGTAGTGTATCTACGGTCTGACTATTACATGTAGCATTCATATCACCGTAGTTTATCTACGGTCGGACTACGACATGTAGCATTCAAATCACCGCAGAGTATCTACGGTCGGACTATTTCATGTAGCATTCATGTCACCATAGTTTTTTTACGGTCTGACTATGACATGTAGCATTCAAATCATCATAGTTTATCTACGGTCGGACTGTGACATGTAGCATTCAAATCACAATAATTTATCTACGGTCTGACTGTGACATGTAGCATTCAAATCAACGTAATTATGTCAGGCAGCATTCAAATCACCATAGTTTATCTACGGTCGGACTGTGACATGTAGCATTCAAATCACCATAGTTTATGTAGGGCCAGACTATGACATGTAGCATTCATGTCACCATAATTTATTTACGGTCGGACTATGACATGCAGCATTCAAATCACCGTAGTTTATCTACGGTCGGACTATGACTTGCAGCATTCAAGTCACCATAGTTTATCTACGGTCGGACTGTGACATGTATAGTTTATCTACTGTCTGCCTATGACATGTAGTATTCAAATCACCATAGTTTATCTACGGTCGGACTGTGACATGTAGCATTTAAGTCACCATAGTTTATCTACGGTCTGACTATGCCATGTAGCATTCAAATCACCGTAGTATATCTGGTACGACTATGACATGTAGCATTCAAATCACCGACTGTGTATCTGCGGTCTGACTATGACATGTAGCATTCAAATCACCGTAGTTTATCTACGGTCGGACTGTGACACGTAGCATTCAAATCACCATAGTTTATATCTACGGTCGGACTATGTAGCATTCGAGTCACCATAGTTTATCTACTGTCCGACTATGACATGTAGCATTCAAATCACCGTAATGTATCTACAGTCTGACTATGACATGTAGCATTCAAGTCACCGTAGTTTATCTACGGTCGGACTACGACATTTAGCATTCAAATCACCGCAGTGTATCTACGGTCGGACTATAACAGGTAGCATTCAAGTCACCATCGTTTTTCTACGGTCTGACTATGACATGTAGAATTCAAATCACCATAGTTTATCTACGGTCGGACTTTGACATGTATCATTCAAATCACAATAGTTTATCTACGGTCGGACTATGACATGTACCATTCATGTCATCATAGTTTATCTACGGTCGGACTATGACATTCAGCATTCTAATTACCGTAGTTTATCTACGGTCGGACTATGACATTCAGCATTCTAATCACCGTAGTTTATCTACGGTCGGACTATGACATGCAGCATTCAAGTCACCATAGTTTATCTACGGTCGGACTATGACATGTAGCATTCATGTCACCATAGTTTATCTACGGTCGGACTATGACATTCAGCATTCTAATCACCGTAGTTTATCTACGGTCGGACTACGACATGTAGCATTCACGTCACCGTAGTTTATCTACGGTCGGACTACGACATGTAGCATTCAAGTCACCGTAGTATATCTGGTCAGACTATGACATGTAGCATTCAAATCACCATAGTTTATCTACGGTCTGAATATGACGTGCAGCAGTCAAATCACTATAGTTTATCTACGGTCTGACTATGACATGCAGCAGTCAAATCACCATAGTTTATCTACGGTCGGCCTATGACATGCAGCAGTCAAATCACCATAGTTTATCTACGGTCGGACTATGACATGCAGCAGTCAAATCACCATAGTTTATCTACGGTCGAACTATGACATGCAGCAGTCAAATCACCGTAGTTTATCTACGGTCGGACTATGACATGCAACAGTCAAGTTACCGTAGTTTATCTACGTTCGGACTACGACATGCAGCAGTCAAGTCACCATAATTTACCTACGGTCGGACTATGACATGTAGCATTCAAATCACCATAGTTTATCTACGGTCGGACTATGACATGCAGCAGTCAAATCACCATAATTTATCTACGGTCGGATTTCGACATGCAGCAGTCAAATCACCATAGTTTATCTACGGTCGGACTATGACATGCAGCAGTCAAATCACCGTAGTTTATCTACGGTCGAACTATGACATGCAGCAGTCAAATCACCGTAGTTTATCTACGGTCGGACTATGACATGCAACAGTCAAGTTACCGTAGTTTATCTACGGTCGGACTACGACATGCAGCAGTCAAATCACCGTAGATTATCTACGGTCGGACTATGACATGCAACAGTCAAGTTACCGTAGTTTATCTACGGTCGGACTACGACATGCAGCAGTCAAGTTACCGTAGTTTATCTACGGTCGGACTACGACATGCAGCAGTCAAATCACCGTAGTTTATCTACGGTCGGACTATGACATGCAGCAGTCAAATCACCATAGTTTATCTACGGTCGGACTACGACATGCAGCAGTCAAGTCACCGTAGTTTAGCTACGGTCGGACTACGACATGCAGCAGTCAAATCACCGTAGTTTATCTACGGTCGAACTATGACATGCAGCAGTCAAATCACCGTAGTTTATCTACGGTCGGACTATGACATGCAGCAATCAAGTCACACTAGTTTATCTACGGTCGGACTACGACATGCAGCAGTCAAATCATCATAGTTTATAATAAATTAAAGAAATGTCATGTGACATCACAAACATATAAGGAACGGTGAGTGGCAAAATGCCGCTGGGGTTTTAAACCAGGTTGTGTTGACCTACGGTAGGAATATCTTTGACCTACGGTAGGAATATCTTTACAAATGAGACTCGGTAAAAGACGAATAATAATCAAATCCTTTTTTCAGAGAAGAGCTCGTATTTATTCATATTAGTTGTAAAATAAGGGCTGTATATATAATAACGCCATAGTTAGTATATATACTGAGCAACTCTTCTAACTAGACTATTTTTATTTTGCAATATTTTTTTTATTTTAAGTCGTACACAGTTAAAATGTATTACTCATACATTTGACCATTCACTCTGTATATGTGTAAAGAAAAACCGGGTCGATAGCTGTCACATTACCTCACACGAAATGCACGTGCGTTTTGTGAAAATTTGCTTTTTGAATTGTCTCGTGCTAATTTTTTATTTTTATAATCGAATTGTTATAGCCAAACGATATCCACACAATAAAAACACAATATTTTAAAAATGCGAAAACTAAATATGGAAGAACGAGCGCGAGCAATAGGCATGGTCCAGGCTGGGATGTCTCACTATCAGGTATTGTAATTATTTGACTTACTTTTACGTACGGTTTGTGTCTTTCGAATTGCCCGCTCGATTTGGAAAAAATGAAATGGTGATTTTAAATTTCAATAAATTTTGTTGAAATTACGGAATAAAATGTGAAACATGTTAATGTTGTTGTCTCTACAATTTCAGATAATTTCACTCACTAATAAAGATTATAGAGCCGATTATATACGTAGTCTAGTTAGAATAGTTGCTCAGTATACATATGAAGATTATATAACAATAGTACACATATCATAAATTAATTAACCTCACGCATAGGCGTGTTTATATTGGTTCACTAACAGTCCATAAAGATTAAACATCAGTATAGTGAGAATAGTAACTGCCAAAATACATGATGATTAAAAACGAAATCCATAGTAATGAATGTATTCCGCTGTGAGTGGCCGGGACTGTCCCTACCTACACAGTTGATACATACCGGTTAACCTATAAAATATGATTAAGGCAACAAAATAATACAGAAAACACATTTCAACAAAGGTCATTGGTTCGTGTTAGTGATGTTGAAGTAAGTTTTATTTCATTGTGAAGTAAACGAAATAAATAGTTTCACGAGTGCGTAATACAAGTAAATATCATTGGGTTTTCTTACTTCACAATGAAATAGTTTGTTATTTGCTAAGACAACACAGGCAATATGTTTTATTGTATTCATTACAAAACAAATAGTGTTTTTAACTCACCATAGTCAAATCGTCATCTATAACTGACCATAGCTTTAAACATACTTAACCTTGACCGTTATTAGTTGTTATTATATACATAGGAAACTTTGCCAAAAATATATAATAATCATATACATGTCTTCTCATATGATAATTATCAAACACACACATGTTTATATAATTTTCATGAACAAAGGTCATGTACCAACTGTTATGTAATTCTTATATGTTACTTACATGATTTTTATATAAAAGTTGTTATATCAAGTATTGCTCCGTCTATATTAGTATTATATAAAACAATAATGCTAATCATATGATACGTATGTATAGCAACACTGGTATTTAGATATTCTTATTGTCTTCGTCATTTCTGATAAACAAACCTTAATCCAACATTTCTGCAGTTTTTGTAAGTTGGGCCACTGCAAAATTGCACATCAAATAATGTTTGAAAATGTTTTAATATTTTTTCTTAGATTTGATTATACGGATATAATTCACAAGATGGTGAGCGTGTTGATGCCCTTCTTGCTTTTCGCACACGACAGGATGCGTGTGAGTAAAAAACGCAAAGCAAGCCTAACATCGATTGATCTAATCCAACATAACGCTTAAATTATCTATAGTATTTTAAACCAGAGGGTGTATATCCAATAACAAGTGTGTTTCCTTCTTTATATGACTTATTGAGGTTTCTGTTTAGATACTATCAGAACTGTATATGCAAATGTTGTAACACGTACAGCTCAAATAAAATCTATAAACATATCGTGTAAATTGAATGGAATTTAACTGAGTTTTACGGCGCACCAACACATGAAAGGTTAATTGTATGGCGCCTTACAAGAATGAACATGCCAGGCTCATCCTCCATTTACATCAAGATAAAATACAGAGAATGGGCCATACAACCTTCTAACCGGCAGAGTTACTGCAAATTATATAGTAGACACTCCATTAGCGATGGAGCCACGTGTCCACGTTTGCATAGCATGATGAAGACCTAGAATGATCCAAACTCCTCGCAGTGGTTACTTCCTCTTTCTGTTGCAGTAATCACTGCCACCACACACATGTATATTTAATAAGTTTAATGTTTTGGTTAAATACTTTTTAGGCCAATATTTCAACTTGCTTTGTTCATAATATAAGAAAATAGTGTGAAAAAGGTATCTGGGTACAAAAATATTTTTTTATTTATATAAATAAAAATCAATTTTAGCGAACATGCACACCGGTTACTAAGTTACAGCACTTGTAAACAAACAAACAAACATATATTCCGTTGAGTTATGGAACATGTGCGTAAATTTAAAAAAGAGATTACACCCCAGCCAAAACCAGGTTGAATGTTTTCAACATCTGATCGATGTTATTGTCAATTGCCTGTTGGTTACGGCAAGAGTTTGCTGTACCAAGCATTACCTAGTGTATCGCCATTTTGTGTAATCACATGGCCTTAGATATCGTCACGTAATTTGTGTGATGGCAGGGATTAGTGGCTACAGTATCCCTGCGCGGAGGTTGAGAATGATCATGATAAAAAAACAAGAAGCCCAAGAGGGCCTGTGGACGCTCTAGTGGCTAACATGGTTCTTATAATGAGTGACTGCAATTTACTCTTTTTTTTTAAAGTCTTGTGCTAAATACAGCATTTTTAACTAAATCAAGGACCATAACTAACGAATCTGATAAAGTTTGGTAAAGATCAGATGAAAAATAAAGGCCCTATCATATTAACGAGCCAAACTATAGCATTTTAAAATCAAGGACCATAACTCCGCCGTTACTGGTCAGATCTGGCTGGTTTTCAAACTTGTAGTATTAAATAACTCGGTCATAGTATAAACATTGTAGTACCTTTGACGCATAGGATCAAAGTCTACACATTCCAACAATATGTGTTTGACCGTTAACGGTGCAAAGCAGGGTATACATTCTGGCAAAATTTAGCCTTTTTAACTAAATCAAGGGCCATAACTCCACTGTTACTGTTTCGATATGACTGGTTTTCGAACTTGTCCGAGCTTTCATTGATATTAACAATCTTTTTAAGTTTGGTAAAGATCAAATGAAAAATGAAGGCCCTATCGTCTTAACGAGGCAAAATTTAAATGAATGAATGAATGAATGTTGTTTTACGGCACGTCGACACATAAATAGGTCATATTGTGCGCAAAAACTGATGAATGATGAAAAAATGAAGGATTAATTAAAAATTAATGTCAATATCAGATGAAAAATGAAGGCCCCATCGCATTAACGACGCAAAATATAGCCTTTTAAACTAAATCAAGGGCCATAACTCCGCTGTTACTGGTCCGATATGACTGGTTTTCAAACTTCCAAGCTTTTATTGATTTTAACAATCTGGTAAAGTTTAATAAATATCAGATGAAAATTGAAGGCCCTATCGTCTTAACGAGGCGAAATATAGCCTTTTAAACTAAATCAAGGGCCATAACTCCACTGTTACTGTTTCGATATGACTGGTTTTCGAACTTGTCCGAGCTTTCATTGATATTAACAATCTTTTTAAGTTTGGTAAAGATCGGATGAAAAAGCAAGGCCTTATCGTCTTAACGAGGCAAAATTTAAATGAATGAATGATGTTTTACGGCACGTCGACTCATAAATAGGTCATATTGTGCGCAAAAACTGATAAATGATGAAAAAATGAAAGATTAATTAAAAGTTAATGTAAATATATAAAGATAAAACTATTTACATGTAAGGGATGATGGAAAACGGGTATATAAAAAAGTAAATATATACAAGAACATATTATAATGATTTATATAGTCTGACTTCCTTCAGGAAATCTAAAACTAGACTCAAATCTATAGTATTAAATAACTCGGTCATAGTATAAACATTGTAGTACCTTTGACGCGTAGGATCAAAGTATACACATTCCAACAATATGTGTTTGACCGTTAACGGTGCAAAGCAGAGTATACATTCTGGCAAAATTTAGCCTTTTTAACTAAATCAAGGGCCATAGCTCCACTGTTACTGATCCGATATGGCTGGTTTTTGAACTTGTCCGAGCTTTCATTGATATTAACAAACTTTTTAAGTTTGGTAAAGATCAAATGAAAAATGAAGGCCCTATCGTCTTAACGAGACAAAAATTAACGACGGACGGACGAACGACGGACAACAGCTCTGCTGGCCCTTGGCCAGTAGAGCTAATGATAAAATAAATACGCATGGCGGTCCTACCCCTCTGCATCTAGCGGGATTTGCAGTGTTGCAATCTACTCCGGCAACCACAAGGAGATAAATCATGTAAAACTATGAAATAAAATACAAAACTACAAGACATGACACCACTGTAGAACAGTACAGACACTGTATACATGTATAAGGAATGCTTTTCTGGAGTAGTGCGCTTCACTACATCCAAATACATGTGCGCTCAGCCTAAACGCTCACTCAATAGCACACACATTTGAAATCGCAATAAAACCACCATCGCGTAAACATAATAAATGAGTAAATTTAACAACATAATAACATACATGTTGTGCTAACCACTGTTTTGTCAGAAAAGCGTTATCATACACTTTCTCACTTATTAGTATATCATAGTAAAGAAGCGTAAATGACAGCTATAGTTAACCTAAAAGCACTCTTGTGAATACTAACATGATATCAATTTTCTAAATTTCTCTAAAAAAAAATAATACATATAAAAAAGCATGCATTTAAATATTCATATTTTACAATCATATTCACATTGTAATGGATCTTATATTAACAATTATTTACCTATCATGTTGCTTATAAATGACCAACGAAGCGCAAATAATAGATACTATCAAATGTGTATAAATAGACAACATGAATGGACAAAACTGATCTTTATGCCGTTAAGTTTTAAAAACAATAAAGAGTGTCGTCTGTTCCTTAAAACTAAATTGCATTGGTTGTATCGCATTATTTGATCAGTGATTTCTCATAGGCCTCCGTTATAGCCTTTTGGCTTACAACCCTTATTCCTATATCAGAACAGATGATAAAACCTAACATTTTTTTAAAGAACTATCTTAGAGACACTCAAAAATGACCAGAAAATTGGGAGTGCACGTATTGTATTGCTTTCAGCCTCTAATATTGCACTGAAGGTTGGTACCCCCAGAATGGCAGTGAAGAAATTTTACTTTTTGCAAATATACTCTCAGTACAATTGTATCCATAAAAATGCACATTTCAGTCAAAATATCCTAAATGAACATGTTTTATGTTGGAAATATATTTTTTGGATGTTTTATGGGGATTTGTTATGATTTGGATAATTTAATCCAATCAGAATCTACCTTACAATCTGACTATATGCCCCAATAGACCTATACTTTTTTCAACCAATCAGAAGCCCCAAATCAATAGTGGTATGTGACCTAAATAGATATTCAAACCAGACTGACATTTGTTTTTTCTGCCTATATTGTTTGATACAGTCATCCTGAGGAAAATGGTGTCTTTCATATTTTTTTTAAAAAAATCATTTTCTTCGGCTGAAGTCAAATTCATGCGATTTTTACGAGTAAATCCAGAACTTTCAAAATGCCATATCTCGACAACCGTTCGAATCTTTTGTTTCAAATAAAGTGATTTTGAATTGATTTCATCAATAACAAGTCATTTTTAACCAGTTGAAGCAATCTTGAAAATAGTATCTACTAAAAATTATATTTCTGATTTTCAGGGGTCAAAATAGCAGATTTTACCATAAAAATGCCACCGTTTTTGTATATATTTAAAATCTGCCTTCAAATGAATTAATTAACATTATTCAGCAGTTTCTATATGTGAAACCATCAAGAAAATGCAACTTTTCAGTTTAAAAAGGACAAAAAATAATTCTGAGACTATCCTCCCCAACTCCATTTTCAGGGCCATGCCATGTTTTACAATATGCTCATTACACATGATTGCCTGTAACTGTACTATTTAATGTAGGTCATTTTCATGTAACCTTGCAGCCAAAAAGCACTGTTTACAGTACAGATCCATGAAAAATCATTAAAATGTAGGGTGTGGGGTAGAAAAAAACGTTTAAAAAAACATAGAAAAGGGCATGTTTTTTGCCAGCTAAATAATCTAATTTGTAAAATGTATTAAACTGCATAAAATATTTGCATATGGACAATAATCGTAAAGACGCGATGAACTCAGAGTCAGAGTTTTCTTCAACATCTTTTTCAAAACAGACATAAGCGTCTTTTCGACATCTTTGCGGACAGATGTAGATTGTCGCTTTCTGACATTTTGCCAAAAAATGTATGCAAAGCCCTCAGAAATGAATAAAACGTACTAGATATACCTTTACTTTTGTCAAACATGTGCATTACAGGCCAAATGTGTATACCAGGTGTCAGGTATGGCTAATTTTGTGTCCACAACCCTTAATAAAAGAATTTAAATTACCTTTTTGGCATCATAAAACTTTCAAATATTTAAAACTCATGAAAAGAGTTATAAGAAAAGTCAAAATACATCATAATTCAACATTTTTCACACTTGCAATTCATTGTGTTAGAAAAAAGTATGTCTACTTTCAGTTTTACCTTATGCAGAATCTAGCTTTAGGTCATATACCACTACTGCATTTCCCATAGGCCTCCATTATAGCCTTTTGGCCTACAACCCCTATTCCTATATCAGAACGGATGATAAAACCTAACTTTTTTTAAAGAACTATCTTAGAGACACTCAAAAAAGAGCAGCAAATTGCGAATATTGTAATGCTTTCAGCCTCTAATATTGCACTGAAGGTGGGCACCCCCAGAATGGCAGTAAAGAAATTTTACTTTTTGCAAATATACTCTCAGTACACCTGTACCCATAAAAATGCAAATTTCAGTCAAAATGTCCTAAATGAACATGTTTTATGTTGTAAATATTTTTTGGATGTTTTATGGGGATTTGTTATGAGTGGATCATTTAATCCAATCAGAATCTACCTTACAATCTGACAATCTGACTATATGCCCTAATAGACCTATACTTTTTCAACCAATCAGAAGCCCCAAATCAATAGTGGTATGTGACCTTCATTACGTTTGTGTGTAACTTTGTAGTGCTTGTACTTATATATTTGAATCTTCAATGTGGAGGAATTAAAGAGATAGATAGAACAGCATAATTCGCACCTCCCGGATAATTGACCATGCCATACCTTTTTGAGAAAGTAAACTGGATAGATATGGTTTGCCACTTTGATTTAAAACTGCGGTTCTTTTGATGCATTTGTTTAGTTTAAAATTTGAATTTAGTAATTAAATTCGTGCAATCTTAAATTCGTGTTTTCTTCGTGTTTTCTATTTTTGATTGATGTGTAAACTTTGCTGAACTATAAACGAATTTACCAAAAACATTGGAGTGTATACGATTTGCATTGTTGTCGATCTCTTCCCCTAATGGTACTCATGTATTTATCAAAGGGACGTACCTCGTCCAAAAACTTAATACATAGTTTAATAAATGTTATCTTCCTTATTAAATTATTCTTCCAAACAGAATTTCCCGTTTCTTGAAAATTAAAATATATGAATAAAGTATGTAATTAATGTTGCATTAACTATACGATAGGAAGCATATTAATTACGATACAATTCACCAACAAGTAAAGATATGGTTGACCAATTATTAATTTCACAAAGAAATACATAAAGATACAGAAAGCTTCATCATGACTTTTTGAAATGATATTATTTACGTTTATAATGTATGTTACTTGTGCAAGCTGCATTAAACCTACATTGCATCTATTACAGAAAATATTAATTGAACACTTTTAATATTGCATAGTAGTAGTAGTAGTAGTAGTAGTAGTAGTAGTAGCAGCCGTTGTAGTAGTAGTAGCAGCAACAGCAGCAGCAACAGTAGTAGTAGTAGTAGTAGCGGTAGTAGTAGCGGTGATAGTAGTAGTAGTAGTAGTAGTAGTAGCGGTAGTAGTAGCGGATGTAGTAGTGGCAGTAGTAGTGGTAGTAGTTGTAGTAGTAGTAGCAGCAGCAGCAGCAGCAGCAGCAGCAGCAGCAGCAGCAGTAGCAGTAGTAGCAACAGCAGCAACAGCAGTAGTAGTAGTGGTATTAGTAGTAGTAGTAGTAGTAGCAGTAGTAGTAGCGGATGTAGTAGTGGTAGTAGTAGCAGTAGCCGTAGTAGTAGTAGCAGTATTAGTGGTAGTAGTAGTAGTAGTGGTGGTAGTGAGCTCCCAGTGGGATTCGAACCCTCAGCGGCAATAGGCGAGAAAGTTTACAACGCAACGTCGTCAACCCGTCGATCACGGAGGCGCTGTGGTTCGCAAAGAAGGGTTCATGCATTTGTAAACCTTTTGACTTCTCTTGCTAACTTTCATCCAATGAAACATTTTTGAATACATATATGTTGTAAATGAGGTTGTAGTGTATGGTTGGTGAATTTGTCTTTGATGAATGCATAACATTAAATCGTTTAATTCAGGATTAACAAAGAGGCTTTACCATACTCTAACTTCCGATAAATGGAATTTAGAGTACGGACAGGGTCACTGAGTACACGATACTGCAATACAGATAGAGTATGTCTCCTCTCGTTGATTATTTAAAGAAAACTCGATATATTGGTGTTTAAATAAACCAACTCGCTGAGATCAGACTCGATATTATCAGACTTGGAGTCATTTAAATATACACAATCCAAATCACTATTTACATGTAGCAGTCTGGCAAATATGAAATTCTTATTTACACAATATTCGTTAAATATCTCTTTGAATCTAACATTATCTTTAGACTAATACAACGAAAGCAAGTACCAAACATGAGCCCCAAACAGTAGTTCAGTATTTACACGTAACAATTTGACACAATTTATATTCTCATGCATAAACTATCACTCAATATTTCTTTAATTCTAACGTATAACTAATACGTTTAGCTAATATGAATGAATAATCAAATACCAAAATATTTCGATATATATATTGAGGGAAAAAAGTTTAGCAAGTTTTTCAGATGAAATAATACTATATACAAGATACGCTGACATTTTGGGACTTTACAGGCTTGACCCCTAGGTTCATTTATTCGTTACGTCATTAAGATGTTCGACTGTTATTGATGTGTGTTTAATAAAATATTGTGTCTATGAATAGTAGTTTCTTGATTTTACAACCAAAAATGTATTATTTCCAGGGTGCAACAAAAACTTGCTAAACTCTTTTACCTCAGTTTACTATAAATAATATTTCGGTAAGTAGTTTATACACCTCTCTTCATTTCTGTCTAAAACTTGTGACAGCGCTTGTGACAATGTTCGCAATATATATCCCTTTTTCCTCATTTTCTGTAGCATCGCCATTATTCGTGAGTGTTTTTTCTTCATGACCAAAATGCTAACTATATTTCTAAACATGCATTGCGGTGTGAATTTATCGGGTCATAACCTCTTGATCAATTTTCAAAGTATATACTTTAAACAAGTACCACCTCTTCTGCGAAGACTATCACAACTTGCCTTCTTTGGTGACGTGATCTACAATCTTCGATAGATCCTTGGTCATGATCACGTGCATGCAATATTTGGCAAACTGTATATATACAGCTATTGTATTTAAAGTATATTTATCAAATAATAAAACAGTACATATGTTATTTATCTCTACAAATATGTACGTTGTGTCTGAAAAAGATATACGCTATAGCCTAAAGATGCAAAAACAAAAAAACATGGACAAATAATGTTGTTGTTGTTTTTCTATTCAATAGGACTTAAACATAATTAACGAGCCTAAAATGACCTTTCATTTTTTAAACTTGATGTTGTTGTTTTTGTATGTTTTTGTTTTTTCCTTGCGTGATATTCCCCTTCGTCTGGCCTCAAATTTTTATGAGATTATTTCTCAATTATCTCCTTTCCAATTTTCTACAAATATTTACCACTTGCTAACTTATCAAAAACTAACTTTGCAAAATGTTGACAATTGCTGGTGGCGCTATCGTATTTTCTGTTAATTGCGTCCGTTTCACACATCCAGGAAAGAAATGACTCTACAGTGAAGCATCCAGTATCTGACTTCACGACCTCTATTCTATTTATTCTCCGAGTTTGTCTAAATATGTTTTTCACATCTTCTTGTTGGTGACTTCTTTGAATTGTAATATACTCAGCATGTTTCTCTATTGACCAATACCAGCTTTTTGTTTCAAAAACTATAAACATATGAAAAAACATAAACGTAGTCAATTGAAAATTAGTGAGTGGAACTTTGTAGGCTGTCACTTTAATTATGTCTTCTTCTGCACCGTCTAAATATGTAAACTCTGACATATTCCCCTTGTTGTAAGTGTAAATCCCGATGGAACTTCCACTACCACTCGAATTTGAATTTCCCATCCTTATTGGTAAAATTTAGCTAAAAGGAAAAAAAGTTACATGGTATAAGAAATTTAAATGCATGTATATTAGAAATGCAATAGCTTGATTAGAACATAAGGTGGGGTGGGAACGGAGTGGAAGAGGGGGGTAAGTATGTTTGTGGTATGTGTGTTACGTCGTCGGGCCAATGACTTATAAGCATACTAGACCCACACATCTACCAGTACTTTGAGAAATCGCAAAGCTGCAGAACAGTCAATATTTCAAGTGCAACAAGGCTTAAAGAATATGGCATGCCTGACGAGGCATATTTAACGCTTTTTTTAGAGTTCATAATTGTGTAGTATGTGTCCGATGGCTTTTAATGACCAAAAAAGACTCATATACATTTTATTGCAAATAGCACATATTAACTGCTCTTGTTGATTTGCGTTTCTCTAAGAGACGCAACTAAAACAATCATTGTGGATAACTAAGTCCTGACTATCATCTTTGCCTAACGGAAGTCCCGGTGGTACATTTTAAAAGACGTTAGCCTCAAGATCATTCATATGAAATTTGGTCAAAATTGGCAATGCTGTTTCTGTGTCAATTGTGCTTAAGCAAAAGTTAAAATCTTATACAGTGATGAGATATATAGGAAAATTATAAATAATATAAACCTGGGCTTTTTTGGTGGAAAAGCAATGATATCGACGTAATTATATTTGTTCTGTGCATGTTACATTTCCCGTTGTACGTATTTACTTACTTGAATACCTAACGAATATTTATTACATTTTCATCGGTAAAAGATTGGGATTTCTCAGTGAAAGAATATTCATAATCGCTAAATAGTATTAACAAACTCCGAACACAACAAGAAATTGCAGCACAGCTGCTGGAAAAAATGTCGGACAAACATATTATTAATATTTCAGGGTCAAGATAGGGGAGAAGGAGAGCACAGCGAAGAGGGAAATGCAGGTAGATAAAATTCACACTAATTTATATTGCTTAATATAATTGGATGAATGATTTATAATATGTTGTCACTTTTTATTTAAAAGTATGATATATCTAGCCTTCTTGGCCGATATAATTGCTAGATCCTATGGTAAAATCCGGCAAGCATAGGCTAACCTTGCCTGTCCGATTTTAGGGTGTGATGGTATGGAGTTTGTGGAGATCGAGAACACCATATCCCCATCTGATTTGCCCTTGTTATTTGGGGGTGAATTTAATGTTGTTTTATGGCTCATCGACACATTATAGGTTATTTGGAGCCGCCCCGAAAGAGGAGACCACATGTAGGAATCTGGAACCTTGCATACTATTACGATAACGAATAACTATTACTATAACGAATAGATTCCTATAGTTCTTTAAGATGCTTGGGAGGATCCAAAACCTCCTAATTTACGTCTCCATCCGACGTGCGAGGCTAATGAAAAGTGTCTTGCTGAAGAACACAAAGACGAAACTCAGTAGTGATGGTGAGGATTGACCCCGGTTTCACCGGATTTCAAGTTCAGCGATTATATAAAGGGCCACGCCAGTATTTTAATGAAATTGAGAGCAGACGCTCGTTGACGCCATCATTAATGAAACTGAGACCAGACGTTCGTTGGCGCCATCATATGATCTCGTGTGTATTGGGCGACTACAAATACACGTAAACCTTTTGTGAGAGGCACACATATGGAACGCCAATGCTGCCTTCTGATGGTACTGGTCCGTATGTTCTGTGCATTTACCAAGTTGTTCTGAGTTAACTACATTTTGTCCTGTAGAAACATCATTTGGTTCTGTACATTTGTCATTATGTTATGTGCATTTACTAACTCGTTCTGTACTAACGACATTTTGTTGTGTGCATACATCATTTCGTTCTGTGCATTTGTCATTATGTTATGTACTAACGACATTTTGTTGTGTGCATACATCATTTCGTTCTGTGCATTTGTCATTATGTTATGTGCATTTACTAACTCGTTCTGTACTAACGACATTTTGTTGTGTGCATACATCATTTCGTTCTGTGCATTTGTCATTATGTTATGTACTAACGACATTTTGTTGTGTGCATACATCATTTCGTTCTGTGCATTTGTCATTATGTTATGTACTAACGACATTTTGTTGTGTGCATACATCATTTCGTTCTGTGCATTTGTCATTATGTTATGTGCAGTTACTAACTCGTTCTTTACTAACGACATTTTGGTGTGTGCATACATCATTTCGTTCTGTGCATTTGTCATTATGTTATGTGCATTTACTAACTCGTTCTGTACTAACGACATTTTGTTGTGTGCATACATCATTTCGTTCTGTGCATTTGTCATTATGTTATGTACTAACGACATTTTGTTGTGTGCATACATCATTTCGTTCTGTGCATTTGTCATTATGTTATGTGCATTTATTAACTCGTTCTGTACTAACGACATTTTGTTGTGTGCATACATCATTTCCTTCTGTGCATTTGTCATTATGTTATGTACTAACGACATTTTGTTGTGTGCATACATCATTTCGTTCTGTGCATTTGTCATTATGTTATGTGCATTTACTAACTCGTTCTGTACTAACGACATTTTGTTGTGTGCATACATCATTTCGTTCTGTGCATTTGTCATTATGTTATATACTAACGACATTTTGTTGTGTGCATACATCATTTCGTTCTGTGCATTTGTCATTATGTTATGTGCATTTACTAACTCGTTCTGTACTAACGACATTTTGTTGTGTGCATACATCATTTCGTTCTGTGCATTTGTCATTATGTTATATACTAACGACATTTTGTTGTGTGCATACATCATTTCGTTCTGTGCATTTGTCATTATGTTATGTGCATTTACTAACTCGTTCTGTACTAACGACATTTTGTTGTGTGCATACATCATTTCGTTCTGTGCATTTGTCATTATGTTATGTACTAACGACATTTTGTTGTGTGCATACATCATTTCGTTCTGTGCATTTGTCATTATGTTATGTGCATTTATTAACTCGTTCTGTACTAACGACATTTTGTTGTGTGCATACATCATTTCCTTCTGTGCATTTGTCATTATGTTATGTACTAACGACATTTTGTTGTGTGCATACATCATTTCGTTCTGTGCATTTGTCATTATGTTATGTGCATTTACTAACTCGTTCTGTACTAACGACATTTTGTTGTGTGCATACATCATTTCGTTCTGTGCATTTGTCATTATGTTATGTACTAACGACATTTTGTTGTGTGCATACATCATTTCGTTCTGTGCATTTGTCATTATGTTATGTACTAACGACATTTTGTTGTGTGCATACATCATTTCGTTCTGTGCATTTGTCATTATGTTATGTGCATTTACTAACTCGTTTTGTACATTTTGTCAGTTGTGATGTACATTTGATAAGTCGTTGTGTGCATTTACTAAGTTGTTCCGTTCTGACGCCATTTTGTCTTGTGCATACATCATTTCGTTATGTGCAAACATCGTTATTATGTTCGGATACATTACACTGGGCAACGAAAGGGGTAACACCGGGGGTAGTCATACGGTACCGTAACACCGGTGCGAAAAAACGGAGTGTCTATTGACACGTATGTAATAATAGCACAACCGTAAGAGTAGGTCGATAGCGGTTATCACGCCCGTAATATTTACATTATACTGTTATGAGTTCATATTTTTTGCCAATTTTATATAAAGTCGTGTAAAGTTTAATTTTTGTAATGTACTGGTTATATTATATATATGTTTGTAAGTGTTCTTTCCCAAATGGTCAAGAAACTGTATCTTAAACGTTCTTATATTAGACATTGTCATTGTGATATATTAAACATATATTAATGTGCTTGTCAGTAATTAAAGAAAGAAAATGTATCATATCTTACGTGTTTTTTTTAATGATTATCGATCCTGAATTATTTACACGTATGCGATTCAAGTACAGACAACGTAGTAGTAGATATCATACGTTTCCCATTCTCACTTCTATTATACGTGTCACTAACGATTATCGTTACTGAATTATTGACACGCCTAATATACGAATTATCGTTCCTGAATTATTTACACGTATACGATTCAAGTACAGACAACGTAGCAGTAGATACGTTTCCCATTGTCCCTTCTATTATACGTGTCACTAACGATTATCGTTCCTGAATTATTGACACGCCTAATATACGAATTATCGTTCTTGAATTATTTACACGTATGAGATTCAAGGACAGACAACGTAGTAGTAGTTTACTGGATTATCGTTACTGAATAATTGACACGCTTAATATACGAATTATCGTTCCTGAATTATTTACACGTATGCGATTCAAGGCATAAAACGTAGATATTAAAATGATGTATGCACACAACAAAATGTCGTTAGTACATAACATAATGACAAATGCACAGAACGAAATGATGTATGCACACAACAAAATGTCGTTAGTACAGAACGAGTTAGTAAATGCACATAACATAATGACAAATGCACAGAACGAAATGATGTATGCACACAACAAAATGTCGTTAGTACATAACATAATGACAAATGCACAGAAGGAAATGATGTATGCACACAACAAAATGTCGTTAGTACAGAACGAGTTAATAAATGCACATAACATAATGACAAATGCACAGAACGAAATGATGTATGCACACAACAAAATGTCGTTAGTACATAACATAATGACAAATGCACAGAACGAAATGATGTATGCACACAACAAAATGTCGTTAGTACAGAACGAGTTAGTAAATGCACATAACATAATGACAAATGCACAGAACGAAATGATGTATGCACACAACAAAATGTCGTTAGTATATAACATAATGACAAATGCACAGAACGAAATGATGTATGCACACAACAAAATGTCGTTAGTACAGAACGAGTTAGTAAATGCACATAACATAATGACAAATGCACAGAACGAAATGATGTATGCACACAACAAAATGTCGTTAGTATATAACATAATGACAAATGCACAGAACGAAATGATGTATGCACACAACAAAATGTCGTTAGTACAGAACGAGTTAGTAAATGCACATAACATAATGACAAATGCACAGAACGAAATGATGTATGCACACAACAAAATGTCGTTAGTACATAACATAATGACAAATGCACAGAAGGAAATGATGTATGCACACAACAAAATGTCGTTAGTACAGAACGAGTTAATAAATGCACATAACATAATGACAAATGCACAGAACGAAATGATGTATGCACACAACAAAATGTCGTTAGTACATAACATAATGACAAATGCACAGAACGAAATGATGTATGCACACAACAAAATGTCGTTAGTACAGAACGAGTTAGTAAATGCACATAACATAATGACAAATGCACAGAACGAAATGATGTATGCACACACCAAAATGTCGTTAGTAAAGAACGAGTTAGTAACTGCACATAACATAATGACAAATGCACAGAACGAAATGATGTATGCACACAACAAAATGTCGTTAGTACATAACATAATGACAAATGCACAGAACGAAATGATGTATGCACACAACAAAATGTCGTTAGTACAGAACGAGTTAGTAAATGCACATAACATAATGACAAATGCACAGAACGAAATGATGTATGCACACAACAAAATGTCGTTAGTACATAACATAATGACAAATGCACAGAACGAAATGATGTATGCACACAACAAAATGTCGTTAGTACAGAACGAGTTAGTAAATGCACATAACATAATGACAAATGCACAGAACGAAATGATGTATGCACACAACAAAATGTCGTTAGTACATAACATAATGACAAATGCACAGAACGAAATGATGTATGCACACAACAAAATGTCGTTAGTACAGAACGAGTTAATAAATGCACATAACATAATGACAAATGCACAGAACGAAATGATGTATGCACACAACAAAATGTCGTTAGTACATAACATAATGACAAATGCACAGAACGAAATGATGTATGCACACAACAAAATGTCGTTAGTACAGAACGAGTTAGTAAATGCACATAACATAATGACAAATGCACAGAACGAAATGATGTATGCACACACCAAAATGTCGTTAGTAAAGAACGAGTTAGTAACTGCACATAACATAATGACAAATGCACAGAACGAAATGATGTATGCACACAACAAAATGTCGTTAGTACATAACATAATGACAAATGCACAGAACGAAATGATGTATGCACACAACAAAATGTCGTTAGTACAGAACGAGTTAGTAAATGCACATAACATAATGACAAATGCACAGAACGAAATGATGTATGCACACAACAAAATGTCGTTAGTACATAACATAATGACAAATGCACAGAAGGAAATGATGTATGCACACAACAAAATGTCGTTAGTACAGAACGAGTTAGTAAATGCACATAACATAATGACAAATGCACAGAACGAAATGATGTATGCACACAACAAAATGTCGTTAGTACATAACATAATGACAAATGCACAGAAGGAAATGATGTATGCACACAACAAAATGTCGTTAGTACAGAACGAGTTAATAAATGCACATAACATAATGACAAATGCACAGAACGAAATGATGTATGCACACAACAAAATGTCGTTAGTACATAACATAATGACAAATGCACAGAACGAAATGATGTATGCACACAACAAAATGTCGTTAGTACAGAACGAGTTAGTAAATGCACATAACATAATGACAAATGCACAGAACGAAATGATGTATGCACACACCAAAATGTCGTTAGTAAAGAACGAGTTAGTAACTGCACATAACATAATGACAAATGCACAGAACGAAATGATGTATGCACACAACAAAATGTCGTTAGTACATAACATAATGACAAATGCACAGAACGAAATGATGTATGCACACAACAAAATGTCGTTAGTACAGAACGAGTTAGTAAATGCACATAACATAATGACAAATGCACAGAACGAAATGATGTATGCACACACCAAAATGTCGTTAGTAAAGAACGAGTTAGTAACTGCACATAACATAATGACAAATGCACAGAACGAAATGATGTATGCACACAACAAAATGTCGTTAGTACATAACATAATGACAAATGCACAGAACGAAATGATGTATGCACACAACAAAATGTCGTTAGTACAGAACGAGTTAGTAAATGCACATAACATAATGACAAATGCACAGAACGAAATGATGTATGCACACAACAAAATGTCGTTAGTATATAACATAATGACAAATGCACAGAACGAAATGATGTATGCACACAACAAAATGTCGTTAGTACAGAACGAGTTAGTAAATGCACATAACATAATGACAAATGCACAGAACGAAATGATGTATGCACACAACAAAATGTCGTTAGTACATAACATAATGACAAATGCACAGAAGGAAATGATGTATGCACACAACAAAATGTCGTTAGTACAGAACGAGTTAATAAATGCACATAACATAATGACAAATGCACAGAACGAAATGATGTATGCACACAACAAAATGTCGTTAGTACATAACATAATGACAAATGCACAGAACGAAATGATGTATGCACACAACAAAATGTCGTTAGTACAGAACGAGTTAGTAAATGCACATAACATAATGACAAATGCACAGAACGAAATGATGTATGCACACAACAAAATGTCGTTAGTAAAGAACGAGTTAGTAACTGCACATAACATAATGACAAATGCACAGAACGAAATGATGTATGCACACAACAAAATGTCGTTAGTACATAACATAATGACAAATGCACAGAACGAAATGATGTATGCACACAACAAAATGTCGTTAGTACAGAACGAGTTAGTAAATGCACATAACATAATGACAAATGCACAGAACGAAATGATGTATGCACACAACAAAATGTCGTTAGTACATAACATAATGACAAATGCACAGAACGAAATGATGTATGCACACAACAAAATGTCGTTAGTACAGAACGAGTTATTAAATGCACATAACATAATGACAAATGCACAGAACGAAATGATGTATGCACACAACAAAATGTCGTTAGTATATAACATAATGACAAATGCACAGAACGAAATGATGTATGCACACAACAAAATGTCGTTAGTACAGAACGAGTTAGTAAATGCACATAACATAATGACAAATGCACAGAACGAAATGATGTATGCACACAACAAAATGTCGTTAGTACATAACATAATGACAAATGCACAGAAGGAAATGATGTATGCACACAACAAAATGTCGTTAGTACAGAACGAGTTAATAAATGCACATAACATAATGACAAATGCACAGAACGAAATGATGTATGCACACAACAAAATGTCGTTAGTACATAACATAATGACAAATGCACAGAACGAAATGATGTATGCACACAACAAAATGTCGTTAGTACAGAACGAGTTAGTAAATGCACATAACATAATGACAAATGCACAGAACGAAATGATGTATGCACACACCAAAATGTCGTTAGTAAAGAACGAGTTAGTAACTGCACATAACATAATGACAAATGCACAGAACGAAATGATGTATGCACACAACAAAATGTCGTTAGTACATAACATAATGACAAATGCACAGAACGAAATGATGTATGCACACAACAAAATGTCGTTAGTACAGAACGAGTTAGTAAATGCACATAACATAATGACAAATGCACAGAACGAAATGATGTATGCACACACCAAAATGTCGTTAGTAAAGAACGAGTTAGTAACTGCACATAACATAATGACAAATGCACAGAACGAAATGATGTATGCACACAACAAAATGTCGTTAGTACATAACATAATGACAAATGCACAGAACGAAATGATGTATGCACACAACAAAATGTCGTTAGTACAGAACGAGTTAGTAAATGCACATAACATAATGACAAATGCACAGAACGAAATGATGTATGCACACAACAAAATGTCGTTAGTATATAACATAATGACAAATGCACAGAACGAAATGATGTATGCACACAACAAAATGTCGTTAGTACAGAACGAGTTAGTAAATGCACATAACATAATGACAAATGCACAGAACGAAATGATGTATGCACACAACAAAATGTCGTTAGTACATAACATAATGACAAATGCACAGAAGGAAATGATGTATGCACACAACAAAATGTCGTTAGTACAGAACGAGTTAATAAATGCACATAACATAATGACAAATGCACAGAACGAAATGATGTATGCACACAACAAAATGTCGTTAGTACATAACATAATGACAAATGCACAGAACGAAATGATGTATGCACACAACAAAATGTCGTTAGTACAGAACGAGTTAGTAAATGCACATAACATAATGACAAATGCACAGAACGAAATGATGTATGCACACAACAAAATGTCGTTAGTAAAGAACGAGTTAGTAACTGCACATAACATAATGACAAATGCACAGAACGAAATGATGTATGCACACAACAAAATGTCGTTAGTACATAACATAATGACAAATGCACAGAACGAAATGATGTATGCACACAACAAAATGTCGTTAGTACAGAACGAGTTAGTAAATGCACATAACATAATGACAAATGCACAGAACGAAATGATGTATGCACACAACAAAATGTCGTTAGTACATAACATAATGACAAATGCACAGAACGAAATGATGTATGCACACAACAAAATGTCGTTAGTACAGAACGAGTTATTAAATGCACATAACATAATGACAAATGCACAGAACGAAATGATGTATGCACACAACAAAATGTCGTTAGTATATAACATAATGACAAATGCACAGAACGAAATGATGTATGCACACAACAAAATGTCGTTAGTACAGAACGAGTTAGTAAATGCACATAACATAATGACAAATGCACAGAACGAAATGATGTATGCACACAACAAAATGTCGTTAGTACATAACATAATGACAAATGCACAGAAGGAAATGATGTATGCACACAACAAAATGTCGTTAGTACAGAACGAGTTAATAAATGCACATAACATAATGACAAATGCACAGAACGAAATGATGTATGCACACAACAAAATGTCGTTAGTACATAACATAATGACAAATGCACAGAACGAAATGATGTATGCACACAACAAAATGTCGTTAGTACAGAACGAGTTAGTAAATGCACATAACATAATGACAAATGCACAGAACGAAATGATGTATGCACACACCAAAATGTCGTTAGTAAAGAACGAGTTAGTAACTGCACATAACATAATGACAAATGCACAGAACGAAATGATGTATGCACACAACAAAATGTCGTTAGTACATAACATAATGACAAATGCACAGAACGAAATGATGTATGCACACAACAAAATGTCGTTAGTACAGAACGAGTTAGTAAATGCACATAACATAATGACAAATGCACAGAACGAAATGATGTATGCACACAACAAAATGTCGTTAGTACATAACATAATGACAAATGCACAGAACGAAATGATGTATGCACACAACAAAATGTCGTTAGTACAGAACGAGTTAGTAACTGCACATAACATAATGACAAATGCACAGAACGAAATGATGTATGCACACAACAAAATATCGTTAGTACATAACATAATGACAAATGCACAGAACGAAATGATGTATGCACACAACAAAATGTCGTTAGTACATAATGACAAATGCACAGAACGAAATAATGTATGCACACAACAAAATGTCGTTAGTACAGAACGAGTTAGTAAATGCACATAACATAATGACAAATGCACAGAACGAAATGATGTATGCACACAACAAAATGTCGTTAGTACATAACATAATGACAAATGCACAGAACGAAATGATGTATGCACACAACAAAATGTCGTTAGTACAGAACGAGTTAGTAAATGCACATAACATAATGACAAATGTACAGAACAAAATGATGTTTCTACAGGACAAAATGTAGTTAACACAGAACAACTTGGTAAATGCACAGAACATACGGACCAGTACCATCAGAAGGCAGCATTGGCGTTCCATACACACACACATCTTGTTAAATTGTAGTTATACACCTCGCTGCGCTCGGCATTATTTTGGCGTTTACAAAACCATTTCGCTAGTTAACCACACTATGTATCATACGTTATAAAATATTAATTTGCAAGGGATTTCGCTTCGTGAAGCTTATGGCAGTATGTGATATGTGATTTTTCTTTTTAATGTTCGGGGCCTCGCTTCCTGCGAAACTTACAATGCGAAAGCGCCATGCTAGTTTTTATAGGTTTTAGTACTCATGTTTAATTTATACTTCTGGACACTTTACCACTGAATAATTGTCCAGCAATTATTTTTCAGTATAAAATGAATTACAGACACACATTCGTTTGAATTAAAATGAAAGAATGCACTTGTTTTACAATCACTCACAGATAAGGCATGCTAGTTGAAATCAATTCAGGTCGTCTGCTGGACAGTAGAGTTACCAACAGAAGAAGTTTGATAGTATGACCTTTCATCGCTCGTGCTACTCTTCATAAAGACAATTGTTAAATGTAAAACACATGTAACCTATGTTGCATGGGTCTTTAAAGGTCTTCGCTCTGCGAAGCCCAAACAAATTAAACGAGATTCGCTCGTTGTTTTGCTTTATACAGTCTATTATATTCTGTAACATGCAGTTCTCTGAAAATGACAACTAAGGTCAACCATGAAATTAAAGAAAGGGCGACTCGTGGCTGTGGGCTTCGCTTCACGAAGCTTACCAAAATAATATGAAATAGGCACTACCTCTGTAACGGGCAAAGCACTTTGATAGAATGTACATTTTTTACAGTTATATGTTTAAATATTTACCCATCTCTATTTTAAGGGTGAGAACTAACTATAAATTTGATCAGATCTTAATCTTAAAGTCTAGAAATAGTTATATATGACTTTACGCAAAATATGTAAACAAATATATTGTTAAGGCCTAATAAAATAATACCTGTGTTTACTGCAACATTGTTGGAAAACAATAGGTAGGAAGGTCAGTTTTTTGTTTGAATTTTTGCTTTTATTTTTTATCGGTAATAATAGTTTAAACTCAAGAAAATAAGACAGATTTGAGTGCAGACTTTATTTGATCTTTTTCCTTGCAAAGAAAAGATGCACAAGCATGTTTTTGGCGCACTTTTTTTGTGAGTGTACTTTTTCGGGCGCTAACAAACTGAACAGTTGTCGGAAAAATTAGATTCGTTTTATTCTCATAAAAATGTTGTCGGCAGCGTTTTAAAGGAGTTGGTGCGGTCACGGTAAACACAGGTATCATTTTATATGGCCTAAGTTTTGAATGTCAGTCTCGTGTTTGAAAAGTGTCAGTACTGTAGATAATCTCAATGAATCTATCAACATGCTTATTATTTATTCTTTTTGCGGGAAGTGGGGTTGTGGATGGTGTGTGGAGATACATGGGGTCTGCTTAACTTGAATCCAGAATTAACTCCAATGGCATGTAAGCGTATACGTAAAATTGGAATATCAAGGTTATATTTGTTGGCATAAATATCCATCAAAATACTTAGGATGTTTTTTCTATGTTTAATGATTGAGACTCATAGGTAGTAGTAGGTTAAGGTAGTCGATGTATTTTTACCCTTCTTCTCAGCGGTCTGTATAAAGCCCCTTCCCCACCCAAGTGTCTTTGAAAATCATGCACTTTTCCCCATTTGTTAAACTGAATTAACTCTGAAAATTTCATTCACCAGTCATGGATCATTCACCCAATTTAGGCCAAAAGGCCCCTTTCCAAAACTTGTAAAAAGGCCCTGGTAGTGAGAAGGGGGTGGGGGCAAATTATGTTTTCTTAAGCTGTTATTGGTGAAACTTCTTTTTTGTTATCTGTTTAGTGCTATTAAGAATACGTGTTTAATCTTTGCTGCCTGTTATCATCAAATTCTAACCCCACTCCCCATCCATTCAAAACACAATTAATTATTAATTGTATCAAAGTACTTTACCCGTTATCTATGCAGTGCCTGTTTCATATTAAAAAATTATTGTTACATTTAACTTGCTTTTAATGTAAACATATGTGTATTTGTCTAGCCTTTTCCTTATTTTATTTATGATCTCTTTACTGGAAACACATATTTTGTTCTATCATATACTAAAAAAAACTGTTCTTAATCACCATTGCTGTTATAATTTTTTGTCATAAGGGGCCGAAATTTGACCCATTCCGTTTCAAAGAAAGTATTTTTTCCCATATTATTGCAGTAAATAAAA